>JAAGNO010015024.1:0-21087 GCA_033439905.1 Ceryle rudis
CCTTTCATGATTTGTTTTGCGAAGCTCCCCAGATGAGTATTCAAGACTAAAACCATTCCCTGTGAAGTGATATCAAGCCATGGCTACTTCTGACCGGAGATATTTCGCTGTGCTGCTGGTTAGTTGTTGTATGAGGCCGTGGCTGAACTTGGCACCTGCTGTATTCTGTTGCTGGCCTTGCAGGGCTCAGAAATAGGAATGTGGGGGTAGCCTTGTTTCTTCATCATTAAAAACCTCCTGCCGTGCCTCCCCCTGCTCTGCTCGGTCCCCTGGTGGCAGTCACGTAGGACACGGTGTGGGCTGCCCCACGGGATGAGCCCTCACCGAGCAGTTAAGTGGGAAGAAAGGTGTGTTTTCTCTACTAATTACTTCATTGTATTCTGTTTTCTTTCTACTGGGAAATAACTGTACTTTAAAGAACATGAATAATTAGACCGCTGTGCTTGTTCCACTGTCCTAGAGGTCAGGAAGGTGACTGACAATGAGGGAGGCTGTGTGTGAGGACCTCTCACATTATCCCTCAATTTCACCTTTCTCTCCAAAAGCATTGCTGGCAAAAATAGCTCCCTCCATCCCATGGGTTGGGAGATTTATTGTTGCACTCTACTAAGGATTTTAGATTGTTTTTTTTTTTTTTTTTTTGCCCCCACTTTTCACCACAGAAAAGCTCATTACTTAAACATGAGCAAAGCAGAAGCATGAATAAATATAAAATACCGTGTTGTGCGTAGGTGAGTTGTAAAAGCACTGCTGGGGATGTGTTGTTCCAGCTCTAAACCTAGCATGAGGAAAATTCTCATGAATCAAAAGAGGTGATGCTACATCTCTTGTACCACGTGTCTCTCTAATTTCTGAGACCTTGGTCATCAGTTGGTATCGGTACTTGCTGCTTTGAAATGGGAGATGCAGAGTTGTACGCACTGTGCTAGTCACAGACGGTCCCCTCCCTAAAGATAATAAATCCCGAGTAAAAGTAGAAGGGAAGTAGAAGAGATAAAACAGCTTGTGTGAGGTCACGGAGAGGTCAGTGGCAAAATAACTGGCTGCTTTAAAAAAAGGAAAAAAAAAATAATCTGGCAACTCCAGTGTTTTCCAGCTTGATCCACGTCAGTGGCAGTGATGACGCGGCAGCATGTCTAGAATGGATGTCAGCGACGTAAAGTTCTCCTCTAGATCTAGTGTCTCGGACACAGTTCTCTGATGTAGCTCAAATGATTTTTCAGAAGTGTTTTAGGGAAGAACTACTTGGACTGTGCATCTGTTTGGCACATGTGGGAGGGAAAAAAAAGATGCTCGTTGTGATGTGTATCGGCATGTCCTTAAACTGCTGGTCAGAAGGTGGAGGGGAGTGTGGGGAGTGACAACCAACAGGAATGTATGAGCGTGAAATAAGCTATGAAGCAAGGAAGCTTTCAGTCAAGGCAGACTTTTAAGAGACTTTAATGAAAGGTAGAGCTGCATTATGGTGGTCCAGACAACAAACGAGGGAAAAACGAAGTTAAAAGTCCATGAAGCCCCAAGTACAACTCCTGTTTAGCTCACAATGCATGTTCTGTGAATTGCTGTGTCTTCATCCTCTGGTTGTTGAACAGAATCTGAGCAAGACAAAAGAATTAAAATAATTTTATCTCTGACGCTCCACTGACAACACGGCACGGTAACATTCTTCAGTTTGTCTCTTGACTCCTTGTTTCCGTCTCCTGTTTCACTCCTCCCCACGCAGACGTATACAGAAAATTGGTTGGTATTAATCCTTAGTTGCAAAGTTATCTTGACTTTTTGAGAGGTAAATGCAGACTTCCTTCTCCGCATCCATCTAAATAATATTCACTCTAGTGTCTTCTCTCTTCATTAAAACTTCCTTTTATAGTTCTCTTTGAAATTAGTCTTAGTGACTCAGCAAAGCCTTTTTTTCAACCATGGTATAAATACGACTGACTTTTAGTAGGAATGGTGTCCAGCGAAAGACTCCAGAGGCAAATCTAGAGCCAAAACCAGAATAAAATCTTAACTAATTGGCTGCTCGGTTAATGTGTAACCAGATTCTCTAGCTTCAGTGATTGTGTCAGTACGCTGTGCTCACTATATAATCTTTTAAATCCATCCCCAACTGCCTCATTCACACTCTTCCACATTCCAAGTACCACTCCTCCCACCCATCTGTCTGACACATGAGATGCCAAATGCCTTTCCTTATTTGGGTCTTTGAAAAGTTGACGCAAAAAAGAGATGTAAGGTGATTCTTGCTGAAGTCTTCCACAGACCTTGGGGCCGCTGGAGGTATAAAATCTCTGGAGTTTGCCTTAGGGTCTGACAAGGAACGCTAATTTTGGTTAGTGGAACCAGTGCTGCTATCTCTGGCAGGTCTGGAAACCTTTCTGGAAGGAGATGGCTGGAACAAAGAGCGAGGTAGAAAACCAAACAATGTGTTGACCATCTCTCTGGCTTGATTAGGTGACTTCCTATCTCCTCTTAGCGGTGTTTCAGGGTAGAAATGTGCCTTGAGGTTATTAATGGTATGTTGTGGTTAATTTGTATAAGCAACTATAAGGAAATAAGATGATGCCAAACCTACTTAATCTGATACTGCCTTTGGACGAGGGTCATTACAAGAATTCATCTCTCTGGCTACCATGGGAATTAGTTGGCTGGGTCCACCAGAGTATGAACTTGTTTTATTTCAGTCATTCAAAGAATAAAAACCCGTTGGGTATGCCCCTTTCTCACTTTGAAGTGTGGTTTTATATACGCTTTTTTTCTTTTTTTAAATTACAGATTGGATATGGTTTTGTTCCAATACTTTTAGCTTCCTTGGAAAATAGAACCAAAACATTTTTGTAGCAATCTGAAATGAAATTAAAACTAAAATCACTTTATTCAACCAGCATTCAATGGGCAGACCAATGTAAAGAGCTGTTTTCACAGCCCTTGTTCAAGTAATGAGTGGTCCAGTAACTCCTGGTCTTAACTCCAGTGGCTCATCCAGTTGGATCAAGTGGATCAAAAATGGCCCACTGAGCCAATCCTTAAATTATCCATAGCTTTATTGCTAGCTTCATATAGATTATAAAATAAATGTGACAAAAATTACCTCATGTTGAGGGTTAAGTTCTACCACTCAGCATAAAAAAAAAAAGTTGAAAGCGAAGGTTTTGAAGATTCTACATGACTACCCTGGAAATACAAACGTCGTCTGGTGGGGGAGGTTGTACATTTTTAATTTTGTATTGATTCTGTTTGTCAGTGCAAGCACTATTTAAGCGAGAAACTATTCCTCTAGGGCCTTCGTGTTAATACACTTATCGTAGCCTCCTTATCCCGTTAAAATGAAGGGAATCGGATTGCTCTGGGTTGAACAGCTGCTTCAAGTCAATCTCTGTGTCCACTGTGAAGGGAAACAATATTAGTGAAGGGAAGCAGAAGGCAGCATATCAAAATGATAACCTCAAAGCATTTTCTGCAGATGTCTCGAAGGTTCATGGGGTATTATGAAGCAGAGAAGACATCTGGTCACATTTTTATAATCTCATCAGTGTATACAGACAAGTCTTCTCTCTGTTTACCTCTACTTGTCAAGAGACGTGGAAAGGCTTCTATGTATTTTTTTATTTGCTTATTTATCTTATTGCTCTGTGAACATACTTGCTGAGTCTTAACTATCCCAAACAGCTTAATGTGTCGTTAACTCACCAACTTCTCTCGCTGTAACATCTGACTCTCTCCTGCTTATTTATAGCTCTTCATTGAATCACTTTGTAAAGTAGGAGATCTGGGGATATTTTTATGCTGTGTTATGGGGCATGTTGCCTTTCATCTGCAAGTGCTGTGAAATCACTCTTTCCTACTCAAGAGTGCTATTGTGCTTTTGTGCAGTGTTAACGACTCTTCAGTTTGGTCTGTGGAAATACTTCTCCCCTGAAAGGAGAATGCTAAATTGACTCATTCTGCAGGCACTGCTGCAGCTTCCAAAAATCTCAGCACTGTGAACTGTTCCTGGTGCCCTGCTCCCACAGGTTAACGTGGGCTGCCCAGCAGTTGGAAGAGTTGCTGTGGAATCCAAATTAGACCAATAACGTGTTGCAGAGTCTAATTTTGATGAACCAACATGGCAGGCTTCATTTACTGTGGTTTGTCATCTTGACCTAGTTTGATGTGGCCATTTCTTTCCTAAGAAGCAATTAAAGCAGAAACATAGAAAAATACTCAGGCTTTTGTTTTGCCCCGAGGACAACATATTCTACACTGTTGCGACATTAAACTGTATTTCTTGATCCAAGGTTTTTCATTTAAATTGCCAACATATTGGATGATGTATTTCATTCACATGATCGTATTTCTGAAGACCACATAAGCCACACTATTATCCATGAAGAGTGTGTTTGTTGCTTGCCTTTTGTTACCTATTATGTCAGAGGTCTGTAGGAGGTGTGTTCTTTTATGCTGCATAACTAGTTGAATCTATTTTTTTTTTCTTCTTCTTCAGTCTTTCTTTCCACTTCAGACCAACCCTAGACCTGTATGTGACATCCAGTCTCTGTCCTCTTCCATCTCTGCTAAAAGATCAAGCTGCTGTTCTGGAGGCTGTTTTTGGAGGCTGTCCAAGTGTCACAAGTTAGTTCTCACGAACTTTATTTGCTGTAGTCTGAGGAGCTTTGTCTGAGCAGGGACCAATTCTCTTGCTGCCTAAACTCTGCATGTACGGAAGAAGATAAGTAATAGCTGTACCGTTACATTGAGATGTTGAACCTGCCTCACACTTTTCCACTTGCTAGGTTGTACCCACAAAGAAAACTGATCTATGTACTTTGCAAAGCAAAATCGCTCTCCCTTGCACACTTTGAGCAGACAGATCGTCCCATTCCACCCCACGCTCTGAAAGACAGATTGTATACCTTGTAAAGAGGAATTGGATCTACTCATAGTAGAGGTCACCCCTTTATATAGGAACCACTGTATGGTTACCGCTGCTCATGGAACCTAAGTGGTGCTCTGCTGATTCCAGGGTCTGCCACCAGCCTGGTCTGTGGGACGCTTCCCACTGGTGTACCACCTTTTCCCTGTGAGAGAGCAAGCTCTGCTTGAGCACCTCGTGCAGCAAGAACAGCCAGGAACCTGCCACAGCTCAGTAAAAACCATCAAACTGCTGACGCCCCGCTAAAGGCATGAGACGGAATGCAGAAGCCAGGATCTGCAAGATCCTGCTGGATGTAACTCTGCCTTGCATCTCCCTTCAGCAGTAAACCTCTGGATCAGGCCACTGCAGCCTGCCTGGCCAGGGACCCTACACTGCTTTCCTTGGCAGCAGCCTCCTTCACTGGGGTGGTTACTAGAGGATGGTGGCTGCTTGCATAAGGATCTTGGAGAACAGGCTTCTTCTGCAAGAGGTAGATGGGAGTGGCTTGTTTGCTTGGGGCCTGAGGACAGGCACTAATTGAGTGAATGGAGCTGTCAGATGGTTGCTTGCAAAAAGAGGTTTGGCCACAGCTTGTAAGAAGAGCAGGACAACAACAAGTGGTAAAAGGGAGGGGAGTCCCCAGAACTTGCGGTTTAGGACCACTGGTTTATTACTGTGTCCTGTCTGCTTTTACCTAGACAAGTCAGAGCATGGCCCTCTGGTTGTGCTCCCCGATTGACTCCCAGTTCTAGCTGTAGATCCCGGACTAGAGATGGCAACTCTGCTGTGCCTAAAGCCTGAGATAATGGCTGTGGAAAGGCAGGTCGATGCCTGGGATAATGGCTGTGGAAAGGCAGGCTGATGCCCAGGTGTATTGCTGTGTAGTGGGAACTGGGATCCCCTTCCAGCCCTGTATTGTTTAAATCATCTCGTCTAAACTGATCACATCTCCTGGCATCAGTAGCAGCTCTAAAATGGCTTCAGTGAGTCGTCTGAGTTGTGTGAATCACTAGCAAAAAAATCCTGTTGTACCAGCTGAATTACTGAGTTAGCTTGAGAAACCACCGAGGTGAATTGAGAAGCTGGAAGGAGAAAATAAATCAAGCTTAAATAACTTCCCCCCCTGGTGTTGTACTGGGGTTTAGTCTCACAAAGAGCTTGCAGCTTTAATTCTAGGCAGTTCTTTGAAAATGCTTGGTTTAGCATCTTGAAAAGTCAAAAATTTTGGTGTCTTTCTAGCCTTAATACACCTGTTGTGCCTTGAGTGTTGCAAGATCCAAGATCAAGCTGAGTTTATAGAGCACATTTCTTGCTGTCCTCTAGCACAAAGATTAAGTTAAATCAACAGCCAAATGACCCAGGTTTTCTCTTGGTAGTGAGGAAGGCATCTGGCGTTTAAATGAGAACGATGCTACTCCAGAAATCTCTCATCTCCTCCCCAGTGCATTGGCTCTATTGATGGCCCTGCAGCATAGCCACATCATTTAAACAGCGTTAGAGATGGGGCCAGAGCAGGTGGTGTGTTCTGATAAAACAAAGCTCCTAACCATCCAGTGGTGATGGGCTCGTGCTATCCACGGTGAGAAGAACTGTTTGCTCTGTTTCTCCATGGGTGATGACGGTACCATCTGCAAAGTATTTTGTCATTAAATGAAAACTAATGGCCTGTTTTGTCCCAGCGGGATATTTTCCCTTTCCTGTTTGTCTATATTTAGGCCTTTACTTTTGTTGGATGTGTATAGTGACCTAGTTCTGTGCCCGATGCGATGCCCTGTAGGCATTGGTGTCTGTTCCTGGAAGGAGCTCCAGTGGACCCAGCTCAAGAGGAGCTATTGATACAGACTTATGCTTACGTATGTACAGTTTGTCCTGAGGGTTTTCATGTTGCTACTTGAAAACCATGTTATGCTGGAGGCATGTCATCTGCAACTCCCCAAAGAGCGACTCATGAATGTGCCAGTTCCTCCACGGGATGGTGCAAGAGTGCCCATCCCACCTGCATAAACAGAGCCCAAGGTCTCTGGTAGTGTACAACTCTGACTTCAGAAAACAGGCTTTTTCTCCTGCTCGGGCAGCACATGGCCCTGGCGTGGGTGACTTTTGGGGGAACGGGTTGGTTTCCAGGTCCTACATGCTTTATATTTTCAAGGCTAGCACACCCTCACAACTCACCCGAGTTACGTATTTATCAGTATGCAATGGCAATACATTTCCCTTTCTAGCTTACCTGCAGCAAGAATAGTTAAGCATCGACATGAGGTGTGAAATCATACTGGAGTGCTTTTATTGACACTCACCCTACAGCTAAAATATATTTTTCCAGGACTTCAGATGGAGCAATTTTAATCTTGTTCTGATTTGATAAAAAAAGTCTGTTTTCCATTCCTTGAAATGGATTTTTTCCAGCCTTATTCTTTGTTTTCCCAGCCCCACTCTCTGCTTAGCCAACAGTTTGAAGTTAGCACTAATAGGGAGCCTATCTTGAAAAAGTAGAAGAGAGCAAGAAATCCAGTACTTCAGTGAAAAAAATAACAGATGGAAGCCCTAGCAGGTTTTAAGAATGCAGAGAATTGCAGCTTTGCGAGAGGTGAGCTACAGGTGCATTTGCTCAGTTCTGGCACTGGTGGGCCAGTAACCACGGGGGAGAGTTCCATTATAAGCAGAAGGAATTTACTCAAGAACTGGTTAAATGGCTTTCGGAAAAAAAAGGTAAAACTGACATCCCATTTTTCTATTAAAAGGTTCAAGCTTTCCTTGAAAACAAAGAAAACAAAACAAAACAAACCCAATCAAACAAAAAACAAGTAGCCTTTTAATGCCAGCTTTTGGTTGCCAAAGGATTCATTTTTTCCTAACGCATCACTGGAGTGCTGTGAAAAAATAGTTCAATGTTACTTTGCTGTATCAACATGATCACTATTTTTTTTTTTAATGCTGGTGTGTCCTAAAGATCACCTCTTGTGTCAACCCCATAAAAGAATCATTTTCACACATCTGCATACTGAAGTTGTCTGTCGGTCCTGCCCACACTCACGGGAGGGCAGCTGAGTGTTGCATGCTTTTGGTTTTTCAGCTGAGCGCTTCCCATGGAGTCTGATGATGAATTTAATGTGCAGCACAAGTGCCTGAGATTCCCAAACCGCTCCTATCTCAAAAGTTTCACAGACGTCAGGTTGGGAATAGAGCTAGGCTTTGTTCCCCCTGTGCTGTTCAGTCATCCAGTGTGTTTTTCTGCTTGGAGTGTTTTTAAGAGCCGTTGAGGGATTCTGTGGCCGTGTTATGTAAAAGAGCTTTAAAGAGCAATCTGTTTCTCTCACTTAAACTTCTCCCCAACCCACACGCGCAGGTGCTGATTTTGTGGCCATAGTGATTCCCCTTTAGAAAGGGTTATTTAGTGATACAGTTAAAATGCAGGTAGTAAATTTTAAAGCTCTCTGGGACATTACCTGGCCTTTGGCAATCCTCTCATCTCATATGTGTTCATTTTGTTTCTCCTGCTTAGAGCAAACTTTGCGCTACAGCGTATTTAGGGGACAAGGTGTGATGTGGGGTTTCTAAACACTGAGTGCAAGAGGCAAGCGCTGATCTGAGGGGGCTCTTAGCGAACTGTGTACGTTGGCTCTATGCCCTGGTCATATCTTTGCTGTACTTGATATGTTGCTGTGAGTGATGCCCCTGCAGTTCCCGTGGGATCTGGTGGTGGTCTGTTTCCAGCCCTGTGTGTTGTGCAGATTTGCCATGTGCTGTGAAGGAGGTGATGTCTTCCCACATGAGATACCAACTCCACAGGCCACTGAAATGCAGGTGAGTCCCCTGTGGAAAGAGGGAGGCACCGTCAGGTCTGAATTGGATGATGTGAACACAAAGATGGCATAATTCAACGGCCACAACTGGGCAGCTCTGGTGATTTTTGTGTGTGTGTAGGAAGAACAGGATGACGTGTCTAACTCATCACTCCCAGGAAAATGTGGCTACAGGATGACTTTCCATTTGGTTGGAGATGTAGGCAGGGAGGCAGCATATGCAAAAATTTGACTTTTTTTTTTTTTTTTAATCTCCTCTTATTTCTGGCATTCAAACAGGGAGAGTCTGTATAAGAATGCCTGTGTGCCTCAAATTCTTGGTGATTTGATTGCTGCTTTTCTTGTACTGAGGAAGCACTTTCCTGTTCTATAAAGTACCATCTAATGTATATATTTAAAGCAGTGGCTAGGTAGTTCTCTGCAGTGTCTCATTTGATGTGCCACATCAATTTACTGGTCTAGCTTTCCATTTCTGGTGTATCCCAACACAAACTGTCTGGTTCATGGGTAGGTTAACCAGTGAAGAATGTGGCAAAATCCTTATCTTGCCTCTGTTTTATTTGGTTTCGTGCCTAGCTTCTGGCAAGGGACTTTGGGACCTTAACTTTGGTGGCGTGCTGGAGGGACAATAGGAAGGGCTTCTGACCTGAATACAAAATCTGCAGACTTGAATGAAATCTGTGTTCTGGAGGAGACCTCTCCAGACTAAAGGAGATCGCTTGTATCCTAGTGCAAAGTGGTTTCTTGATGCTTTGTTGATACGGGGGAACTCAGCTCCTCCCAGTTCAAGTGCAGGTGCTGCATGTGGGCTGTTGAGAAGTTTAGGATGTCCAGTGCTTAGCTGGAGAAGGCCCTGAGCAACCAGGTGCTTTGACTCCTAAACTATTCTGTGGGATCCAGACTGGAGAGTGGGATCCTCCAGAGTGAAGGAAACAGATACTGGCAGATGGGGGATTAAAGAGCCATTAGGGTCATTAGATAGGGAGGTCTACAAGACTGGTCTGCTTCCCAAGGATACAGTTGAACAGGGAGGGACGTCCATTGCAAAAAACCCACAATTCTGATCCTGCAGCTCCTGTGATAAGAGCTAAGGATGTTGTACCTGCTGCTGGTGACTTTACTTTAATCTGTTGCCACCATCTCCTCTGCTCAGACAGTAGAAAAACCTACTGTACTGCTGACCTGTAGTAATTACTGTTTCGTGACCTTTTTTTCAGGGGGTATAATTGCTAGTTGCATCTTACACTTTTAGAAATCATTTTAGTGTTACTAAGACAGTGATTCCACCTCTTAAAGGTGACAGAGGGTTGTCTAGCCATCATTAGGTTTAAAAACACCACTGCTAAATGGCCAGTCATGATTCTGGGAGGAGATCGCACCTTCCCAGGGTGCAGTGTTGTATAAAACTGGAAGAGAGCAGAGTTCATCGTCATTTTAGTAATGCTGTCAGTGAAGTTCATCTGCCTGCAAAGGTGTCTTCTCTGTTAATCGTAAGGTCATTAACCTTAACAGTGCTTCTTGGTACACAGCCTGCCCGAGCAAAATATGTCAGTGCATCTCTAACTCTAAACTCAGCAGAACTCCACAACTTACTGACATTTAGTGAGGAGCCATCGTATTTTAAAGAGCGGGTAGAAAGTGTGTGGATGTGATTATGGATGTAGGAGTACTGGGTCTCTTGTGGCGACCATAAGCCTTTTAATGCTTAGCTCTTCTGCAGCCACGAGATTCATTCATTTAATCTGAAGCATCTTGCGGGAAATGAATTCAGGCAAGTTCAGATCAATTATCACACCAAAAAAAAAAAGAAAAAAGCAAAAAGCTTGCATTTCTCTGGGCAATCTGTGTGCACTGTAATGTCAAGCTGTGCATGAGAATATGTTACCACAAAGGAAGGTAGTATGCTCTAATTAGCAGTCACAAAAATGAAATACCAAGGTGTTATTTCGGTGACTAAGAGCCAGACATGTACAGATTGTGATACACGAATGTCGTGTAGATGCACTGTACGCAGAGCTGCTTCTTCCCAGGAGGGTATTGCATGCTATTAGGCACTCATCACACGCCATTGTACCGGGGTTTTTTTTGTAGGGTTCATATAAATTAAGCTTGAAAGGGCTTTAAATGCAGTGCTATTTCTGTAGGTGTATATCACAAGTACAGTTGGATGGGAACTTTCCAAGAAAGCTGCTTCCCCCCCCCCCTTAGGAGAGGGAGTTTGTTGGAAAATGTCAGTTATGTCAAAACCAAAATGGTTGAGGAAACCTGGCTGTTTGACAACCTATTGCTGACATATTCGTGAGTTTCCAATAAAGAGCTGTCTGGTTTCTTGCTGCCTTTTGGATGCTGGGAGCTAAAGGACTCTCAGTTCAAGCTCAGCCTCTGCGTGTGGGCTATTTTGGGACCTCAGGCTGTCTGGGCTTTCTGATATGAGGTCTAGAAATGGGAAGTTCTGGGTTCTGCAGGTTCAGTGTGAGATGGTTTAGTGTCCTTGGCAGACAGCCTCGAAGGTTCAGGGTTTTTTTTCCCCGCTGTGTAGGGTCCCACTGATGACTTTCAAGGACTTCTTGTGAAGTCTGAGTAAGAAAACATGCAGAAAATGCTCCAGAGCTGGGAGCAATCAACTGTTCTGTTTCATTCAGAAAAGAAAAACCCAAACTGTTTTGGCTCCTTTACTCTAGTTCCTTCTTCCACAGTGTCCTTAGTTCTGGATATTTCTAAATTTCTTCTTGTTCCAATTCAGAACAAAGCCTTTCACAAAATATCAGAATTTCCCGTAGGAAAAAATCCTGACTTTTTCCAGTCTATGTACAATGTCTTTGGGTTTACTCCCTACGGGGATGGCACTGGTGAAGGCGATGATAAGACTTCTGAAGGCCACTGCCTGGGCCTTTGCTTTTAAAGAACCATTTCTGGATCCAGTGGTGAGATGAATTAGAAACATCAGTGTCCCTGCTTTTACTTAACTCTCTCGCAGAGCGCACTGAAGCGGTCATTATAGCTGCATCCTGTTACCGGTTCCTACGTATTTCTTGATGCACATGCAAGCCTCATTTGACTTCATTATCCCATCAGAGGGATGTCTTGTATTTCTTTTGATGATTTTTTTTTTTAAAAAAACTATTTCTAGAATTAGAGTTCATACAGAAAAAAAAAAATTAAAACGCAGAACACACACTAAATCCTTTCATCGCATTAGACCCTGTCTAGCTGATTTCCTATTGCCTGCCAGGTCTAGTACTTAATGATTTTAAATGTTGTTCTGGGCTGAGCTGACAGCAAACCTTTAGCTAAGGCTATTAGATGTAAGGCACTGGGTAGTGTCTCTTCTGTGATGAAGCTGAGCAGTTGTCTCCTGCGTCTCTGCAAGATATTTGCTCTCTGTTTTGCCCTCTCTGCGCGGATCGGGACTGCATTATTTATGCTGGATTCCAAGTATTCTTTGTTGTGGGAACGGCTGCTAAGTGGAGCTGACATTTGGGAAGGAGAGCAAAGAGGAAACTGCCCAGTCCACTTTAAATTACTTATTGCCTTGCTAAATTTTAAAATTTGAAAACTAAACCTATTTCTCAACATTTATTAGCAAGACCTTTTCCAAGCTACATATACTCTGTGCTTCAGAATACACTCATGTTTTGAAGTATTACTGCCCTGCTTTTACTTGGCCAAGAATCTTAAGAGATAAACAGATAAAATAGAGATTGTAATCAGTAAGGAGAACTGTGTGACAATTGATGATACTGTGTATGAGGTGTCTGAGATTACTGATGATTACAATTCATCCGCTTTGGAGTCTTATCTGATAAACTGTGTTCCTACCGCTATTTAGGGGCCACAGCAAAATGTGGGTTTGCACAGGGCCGTCCCAGCAGCGGGTCTGGTATCACAGGAAGTGTTGGAGGGGAGTCTCTCTGGTGGGCAAATTCTTGACATGAGCAAGAAGAAACAACTCCCCTGGTTCCTGCTGGGTAAAATGGACAGCATAATTAGAAATAGGTTTGTTTAGTTTGTTATATTACCTGAAGCAGGAGGAGAAGGCACTGAGGAATATCAGCCTTCAAATAAGCTCTAGTGCATCAGAGCCACAGTGTTTATTCACCTTCTCATAGGTTTGGAGCAAACGCACATGAAAACCAGTGTAGGATCCATGCTCAGCAAAGGGAGAAACACTGCAGTAGATGCTGATAAACTGCACTAATAGCTCTAAAGCTTCAGTGTCAGACATACTCAGCTGAGTGTAACAGGCTTCAGAATATGAGCTCCTTGGGAGCCAGGTACAAGACACAATTCACTTCTGACAGATTTACAAAATCCTTCTGCCCCGGAAGAAATGCGAAGACTGCCAACACAGTAGTTTCCTGGGACGCTTCTGTTGCTGCCATCCACTACTTCAGAAGCTAAACTTGCATCTAAATGGAGCAACTAACTTTTCAGCCCATGCCAAGTTACCCTTCTGAGCATGAATCTTGGCAGCTGCTCATCAGCATACAAACGGGTTTCTAAATCTGCCTCAGTTCAGTAGCAAAATGAGTAGAAAGGTTTCAGTAGCCGCTTAGGAGGATTTATTTTGAAGAAGCTCTCCACAGAGGCAACGATAGCATGGGTTATTTGATTGATTCCCACCCCCCCCACCTTGGAAACACACATGGGGTTTGCACTGTACTCTTAGCTGCAGATGGACCCAGAAGCTTGGTGTTGCCAGCCCAGGCCCCTTCAGGCTGCTTCTCTGGACCTGAGGGGGAACTGTCTCTCTGTAACATAGGCTCCATGACCCTGTGGTTTTGCTGTGCTAAATAATCAGGGTTAAGAAGTGCAGAGTATCTCATTATTGAGTGTAGGCTCCAGAATGGATTTAGGAAAACTGGGAGCACAGTGCTCGCTGACAGGAGGAGTGCCCCTCGCATCACGAATGGTTAGAGGCTGTGCAAGGGTGGATGCATGAGCCCCACCTTTGCCAGAGAAAATGGGGAAATAATTTCTAATTACAGTGAATGAATCTCTGCTCCAAATGTTATAATGATTCACTGAGCACATGGAGCTGAGAGAATACTCTGGCATTAGTGAAATGTCATACATAGACAAAACGTGTCTGTCGTGTGTCAGGAGCAGAAAAGTAAAGTAAGAAAAATACTGCAATTGTTAAGAAAGTGTGTGACCACGGGTTCACCGCTTCCGATCTGTAACTTTCTGGTTGCTTTCCTCCCTTTATACTTTACCTCTTCTTGCTTTGCAAATCTTGCTGATAGAGACACACACTACTCTCTAAGTCCTTAAAAACATAACCATTTCTTCTAGGTGGCATGTGGCTTTTTACTTCTTTCTTCATAACGTGACTATCAGTCATGGCTTGTTTTCCTACCTAACTGTGTCCACAACTCTCCATCCCTCTTCTCTTCACAATTACTTGCTGTGCTAAAGTACCAGCCTTTCATTATACTCTTGCTAACCATTCTGCCCACCAGTACGAGGATTATAATAATTTATCATTTTTAAACCCGGTAGGGGTGTGTTTGACTTTTAGTCCTTCACAACATGCATTGGAGGGAGATGAAATGAAACATCAGCAGTGCAGTTTTTCCTCTACTCTGTGTACCCTCTGAAGCTTTGGCAACAATGGGAACGAGCTCTTGCCAGGTGTGGATTGTTTAACTAGAACAAGCGCATTATTTCATGGAACAAAAGATCTTAATATACAAGGTACTTAATTTTCTTCCACCTCAAAACCAGCAGGTGGGTGTTTGCCCTGTGGTTATTTCCCTTTGTCTGTTGTGTTTGTTGTGGGGGCTTACCAAATGATTCAGTGCTGCGTGCGAGAGAACAAAGGTTCCTAATAAGCACGCTATCTAGGGCCATGTCCTTTGTCGACGTGACGAGAGGCTGTATTTCTGAGGGGCTGTGTGGCTGGTACCCCTCTTCTGTTCTTGGTGGTGATGGAGAGCGAGCTTCCCCCCTGCAGGCATTGCCAGTCGGCTCCTCTCGCCTCTGCTCCAAGGGCCCAACCTTGCAAGCCGTTGAGCTGTGGTACTGAGTGGCTCTAGGTCTTGAGTATTTCCCCCATTGGAGAAAAAAATGAATCTGTAGAGATCATAATCTTTTGCATAATTTACCTCTGAGGTGCACCATCCCTGAATGCTCATGGGGCAATTAATAATAGCGCCTATTAAAGGAGCTGATAACATAGGCTGTAAAGCCTGATACAGAAGCACAATGTACAGGAACAATGGTTATTAGCAGATTAGTTCATGCGTTTTTGAAAGGTTTTCTAGGGAGAAGGCAAAGAAAAACTCATAATTTAAAAATACTGGAAAAATGTGCTTTTTCTGGGCTCAGGTCTTCAGTACACTCTGGAATGTCTCCCTGCTGAGGAAAGGCTGAGGGACCTGGGAGGAGACTGAGGGGTGACCTCCTTAATGTTTATCAATATGGAAAGGGTGAGTGGCAGGAGGATGGAGCCAGGCTCTGCTCAGTGATGTCCAATGACCGGACAAGGGGTGCAAGCTGGAACACAGGAGGTTCCATGGAAATGTAAGGAGAAACTTTTCATGGTGAGGGTGTCAGAACTGGACCAGGCTGCCCAGGGAGGTTGTGGAGTCCTCTCTGGAGACCTTCAAACCCACCTGGATCTGTTCTGTGTGACCTGATCTGGGTGATCCAGCCCTGGCAGGGGGCTGGACTAGATCTTTCGAGGCCCCTTCCAACCCCAAACGTTCTGAGATTCTGTGATGTTACAAAAGTACTAGAGGTTTTCAGGCTGCTGCAGCTCCTGTACTGAGCTTGCTGAGTCATGATTTTCTGTTACTACTCCTATAGTAGAATCTATAATTGGTGTTTCATGGATAAGTGTGAAGAACTTACTAGCAAGGATAAGCTTTTTTTTTTTCCTCATCTTCTTGCCAGCAGGTTGCTCCAGGTATACTCTGTAGGGGAAACAGACAGGTATGGAAGCAACAACATAGCACTTTTTCATCCCATTCGTCCTTTGGTGTAAACCTCTGGATTTTAGAGGCAGTGACTGGCATGTAAAATTTGTCTTGCACAATGTAGGTGAAACAGCAGAGTACTGGAGAGGAGGAGATGATGATGATGATACTGTGGTGTCAGAGCAAGATACAAGGAAGAAGTTCCTCACATGAAATCCTCCGTGTTGTTACAATAATCAATAGATCATACTTACTTTCTAGCAAGCTTACTGCATGTTGTGTTGCACACCATCTGATGGGGTGGGCAAACCAGGCACAAGCACTCTTCATTTCACCTGGCATTTGTCATTGCATTTGGTAGGCAGAGACAGATCTGGCTAATGAACCCCAAATGCATGTCGTCTTTTAATTCAGGAAGTACGTGCAATTTAGCTTCACTTTATGTTGTGCATTTGCTATCTTGAATGCTTTATGTTGTCTTCCAGGTTGTGGTAGTAACGCTGTTGCAGTCATAGATGAGCAGTGGTTGTAAGTGAGGCAAGGTCTATATGGAAGGGAAATGCTTTTTCCATAGGTCAGGTGAGGAAAGCAGACACTTTATATATAGTCCTTTCTACAGATCACTCGGCATTCGTTGCTCTGGGAACGCTGAACAAAGATGATAACAGGCACTGCTGCCACTTCACAGGGCTGGACACGGATGGAAAGGGAATCAAATTGGCACAAATGGCACTGAAGCCGTGTCTCCCGAGTGCCGTTCGTGCGCTCGGTGATTTCTCTTCAGTCTTCACCCCGAGATGCGCGAGCAAAAGGTGCTCCTGACATAAATCTAGTTAAAGGTGAAATGGTTGAGTTGATTTAAAGTCAAATTTATCAGATAGTTAATTTCCAAAAATTAATGGTCAGATAGTTGTATCGTCAGATATTCAGCCTTAAAGCCCCCAAAAGGTAATGATGACTGATACGACATGTAAAAGGCATCTTTCCTTCATTCTGTTGTCTTTGGCATTCATTTGTCATTCCTTGGTTGAATACAGGTATTTTGTGCCTCAGCAAGTGTGCAACACACGTGGCCTTGCCAAGTGGGAGGTTAATAGTCAGGACAAGGGCAAGAATTGTTAAGTGGGCTGAACGTGAGACAGTAGGTTATGCTGAAGGGGGAGTAAAGGTTAAAGGAGATTTACAGATGGACTGATCCTGGTTAATTCTTTTATTAATGACATGTGCAGGTGAAAGTACACACATAAAACTGATCCGAACTTTAGGGATCAAAATATACAGGAAAAATGAAAGCTCTAAGGACTGAACTAACAAATTCCCCTAAAAGAAATTCCGCGATGCACAGGGTAAGCCTTTGCTGTTAGGGATTAATAATAATAGTTTCTTACATACTTTTGGAACTCTACATTTGAAAAAGAAAAAGGAGAAGCAAAGCATAAATATATTGATTGATCAGAACATGACCGTCATTTTCAGCGAGATGAATGTGAGTCTAAAATGTCAGTCAATATTTTTCTACTGGAGATGGGGCTATGCACGAGGTCCTGAGTTAGCTTCATCTTAAACTCTGAATAATTCTAGTCATCCATGTTCAGAAAGGATTAATTCACACGGGAAAAAGGTACAGAAAAATGCTACTGCAACACCAGGGGAGAGGAAAACCTGTCTTCTAAGTGGAGACTAAGCAGATTTAGCCGGTTTGCTTTGGCAAAATAGTTGTTCTTTAAGTATACACTGTGTGGTAACACCAGAGGCTGGGTGCAGAGCCAGTTCCATAAAAACAAATAATCAGGGTCTGATGACTGATGTGTAGAAATTAGACTAAAAACCTGGAAGTAGTAGTAGCATAAGCATAATAATAGCAAAAACTGTCCATGAGAGAAGGCCTGATCAGTCTGTGAAAAGGTTTTTGTACTGGGGACAGATGCTGTAGCCCATACTTCCAGTCTTGATTTTTTCCAAAGGGCCAAGGGAGGCTCACAGGGTTGATTTTTAAATGATTTGAAATGACTGACTGGTCAGATAGTCCTGTAAGCCCTTAGGTGCATGAGATGTCTTTGAAATAAAGTTCTGTGCTTTGGAGTGAAGTCAGAATTGCTTTTAATCAGATTGCTTTTGGCTGTCACCAAAGACCTGCATGCTCAGATCTTAATGTAAAATTGTATTGCGCCGGGATTAATACTTGGATCATCTTCTAAAGTCAGTTGGTGTAATTCCTCTCATTTCAGTGGGGTTATACTGATTTCCAGCAGCCCAGTAGTTTAAAGTAATGGGAATTAATGAATTTTATATTAAGTCAAAGGAAAGAATGTAGCTGGGGTTCTCTGTGCTATCTGGAGGATTCTAGTAAAGAGTACAAACTGAAAAAGAAAAATAATTAAAAAAAGGGTACCTATCAACCTGTCGTAGAACTTTATGATACATAGAGACCACATGACAACCTCTCAAAGTCTGGGCTTTTACATTGCCTCACTTGTTCTGGGAGAATGTTGGCAAGAATCACAACACAAAAGTCTAGAAAAGAAAGTGATAAATGAAGTGGGGAAGGCACAAATTGCATCTAACTTCTTACTTAGAGTTATTCATACTCTATGTTCACGAAAGAAAATGTTCTGGAAAAAGGTAATCTCTGGTATGACTGTCCATAATGCAGGTCTTGCAGATCTAAGGTCTTCAGATTGGAAGATCATCACAGAGTTGAAAAGAATCTTCAAATCTTCAGAAAGTCTACTAGAAAAATAAACTGGGAGAATCCAGTCTGAACTAAAGTGTCTGGGTTTAACACAAACCCAGAATCGCACTACAATTGCAGGATCATAGAGCTTGGAAGTGACCTGGAGGGTGTAGGTTGTTCAGAACATTGTCTGGTTGAGTCTTTGGTGTTTTAGAGGATGGAGGCTCCGTAACATCTCTGAGCAACTTCTGCCAGGATTTGGCCATTCTCATAGTAATAGAAATGTTTGGTGGGTTGGGTTTTTTCCCTCATCTTTAATGGAGTTTCATCTGTTCAGTTTGTGTCCATTGCTTCCTGTCCTTTTACTGGGCACCACTGAGAGGCATCTGGCTCATCTTCTTTATGCTCTTCCATCAGGTATTTATGCACAGAGATAAAATCACCCTGAGCCTTCTCTTCTCCGGGATGAACAATCCCAGTTCTCCTAACCTCTCCTCAGATGAGAGATGCTCCAGTCTCTTAATCATCTTTGTGGCCCTTGCCTGGACTTGCTCCTTCCAAGGGATCAAGGTGAGGCTGCCTGGCCTGTAGGTCCCTGGATCCTCTTCTTTATCCTTCTTGAAGATAAGAGGAAGATTTAATTTTCCAGTCCTTAGAAAATTCCCCTGGTCACTATGACATTTCAAAGACGATTGAGACTGGCCTCTCGGTGACACTGGCCAGCTCCCCTTGGTGCTGGAGTGTGTTCCATCAGGTCCATGTCCTGTTTGTTTAAATATTTCCTAGCCAGCTTCTCCACTACCAAATCTAAGTCTCTGTTTCAACAGCATAAAAAAAAAATAAAGGGCAGCATCACTAAGCTGTTGTGCTTGCTGGGAGGTGTGTTACACAGCAGCAGGCAGGAAGCCGTAGTGCTCTTGCATAAGGAAATCTCCCAATGAAACAAGAACCATACCTTAGTGCCTATACATTCAACAGTATTCTTCCATCCCTAACTCTACAGCAAGACATTAGCTGAGCTTGAGCAATTAAGAAGGAACTTAGCAGTTGAGATGTAAACGTGATGAATAAGGGAATGGAACAACACGAAAGCAAAACACGAAATGGATGATATTCTCACATGTTCTTTTATCATTTTAAATATCTTTATTTAGTCAGTGGGCTGTCTGCCATAATCACCAGCTAAATTTTCTTGCAGTCAACCGTGTGTGTTTTTCCTGCAGGAGAGTCTTTTGATGCCACTTTATATTTTATATTATCTTTCTTTTTTTATTATTCTCTATTATATCTGGAGATTAAATCCAACACTCCTAAAGACTGATGGCCAGATATGTTTTGGGTTTGTTTGTTTTTTTTTCCCCACTGCAACTTCTGTTTCTTTCTAAAGAGCATTTTAATGCTAAGGTCTCTATGCCTGCTCTGTTTTTCCATTGTTTGATTCAGCATACGTTTTTTTTTTTTTTTTTTTGGATCAATATTTGAAGCAACCCTGTCAGACTGCTGACTTGCGTACCTTGAAACAGCAGTGGATGATCAGCAAGTATCTCTGAAAAGGAAAATAAATAAATTTATCTTTTATGGGTTTGGGAGAGTGATTCTTGGTATGACTCACCACTCATTTTAACCATGAATTCTGACTCATTGTGTAGTGTAGCGGAGAAAAGTAATGACAGAAATAGCAAAAACTCTCTAGCAGTCATACCTACGGCCATATATGGTGGTTCACAGCATCTGGAGTACAGCCATCCCCCAGTAAGACCAGCAGATAACTATTTCTGGAAGCCCTAGTCCCTGGTAGGTCAGTATCTGCTACTTATTTTCTCCCCTGCCTTTATGGGTGGAGGTTTTGGTGTGGCCAAAATAATGAGAGACCGGAGGGTGGCCAAGACAGCCTTCGTGATGCCTTTTGAGTGGACGTGGAACCACCCACTATAGCAGGGCAGGGGGTGATGTGGGGACTGCTGGGTAAACCCCGGGATTGCCAAAGCACAGGGCTCTCCGTTCGCTTCTGCCACACACCTCTGTCCTCTTGGGCCATCAGTCAGGCTTTGTCCCATGGGGAAACCAAAATGAAAGGTGCAACCCAGTTCACTAATAATAATTGGGAGTAAAAGGAACAAAAGAAGGAAGAAAACATTCTACCTCCAGTTCAGGTGTTAGTGCCCTTCTGTTAGGTATGGGAATGCATCCGTGGCAAGGATTATCTCTGAGATAATTATGTGCAATTTGTTGAGTCAGTGTGTCTCAGCATCCTGCAAAGATAACACACGCAAGAAATTTATCTTCAGCGAGAGAAATCCCTCGCTCTCCAAATCAGTTTGTGACTGTAAGGTTTCTTATCCTGATGTTTTCATCTCGTCTGGAGGCTGTTTTACTCTTTTCATTCTTAGGTATCTGAGTTGCTCAAGCTCGTTATCAACTTTAACCTTGCAGTAATCTGTCTGTGTTACCCAAGTTCAGAAGAGCTGAGCAGACACCAGCAGTACCCTGACTTCTTTCCAATGAGTGGCTGCTCTGTACCGCTGCTGTTGGCACTGCCAGAGCTTCCCAGCCTGCCTGCAGATACTGCTCAAGACCTCTCTGTCAGCAGCAGTGTCTTTTTGTTTCTTTCTCTTGCACCTTCTTGTTTGCAGCTCGCTGCTCTACCAGTCTAAACCAGTAGGATAATTTCAGGTTTCTGCTACTCACATGGAAATAAAGGGATGCAAATTAATTATCACTGACATTTTGCCCAAGTGTCTGCAGTCTCTTGTTTTACTGTGTAGGACATATTAATTACTTTCACTTTTTTTTTTT
>JAAGNO010015027.1:0-16918 GCA_033439905.1 Ceryle rudis
GGCAGCAGCGTGTACGCCGAGGTGAGCCGGCTGCTGCTGGCTAGCGGGCAGTGGCGGCGCCTCCGGAGGGACAACCCCCGCTTCAACCTGATGCTGGGCGAGAGGAACCGGCTTCCCTTCGGCAGGCTGGGTAAGGGTTCCCCCCGGTCGCCCCCGCCGGCAGCAAGGCCCGACACACCCACTTCACCTCCCTGCAGCCAGGGAGCCGGGCTGCGGTTGCGTCCTTCCCACCTTGGCGAGCCTACCGGGGTCCCTCGCCGCAGGGCGGGGTCCTCCGCAGCCAGCGGCAGCCTCTTGCCGTCCTGCGCAGACAGGGGCTGCGGGCAGGACGTGCCCCGGTGAAGTCTCCCGCAATTTGGAAGGGGTGCTCCCCGGCCCCTGTCACCGGGCCTCCCGCTGTCAGCGGCAGCTCACCCCGTACTGGGTTCCCGGTCGCAGGGAACCGGTGGCTGCCCCGGCCTGCGTCGCCCAGAACAAAGGGTGGGGACCGTGGGGCCCCGCGTAGCCACGTCTGGGCCCCAGAAGGCTCTCTGCCGAAGCCTGCCGGGCTCGGGGACCGGCTGTACCTGGCAGGGCTGAAAGGATCCCCCTTCCAAGCTCTCGGGGCAGGGAGTCACCGGTGCCCCCTGAAACAGCCCAGTTGGGGGTCTGTGCTGCGGCAGGGTGGGGTGGAGGGCACCCGGGGACCTCCTCTTTGCCTGTTGCAGAACCTCAGGGCCCCAGCTCCCATGGGTGCAGCCCCTGGCTCCCGGCCTGCCTGCAGTGTCCTGCAGCAACGTGCTTGGGGCCGTTTTCACCATTGCAGGGGGCTTCGTGGAGCTTCGTGGGGAGTGTGATGGTGACGGTGGCATTGTCCCTGCCTGACTCAGGGCAGGAACATTGCGAAGCTGAGCTTACGTGTTATGAGGGTGTCGTGCGTCTACAGGTTGGGACAGGTGAGAGAACAGGTCTGAGCCAGGCATGCTCAAACCATCGCCTTGGAGCTGAGGCTGGTGGGTATGTGCAGGGGTTTGGTGGGAGTGAGAGCACATCTAGTCCCTGCTCAGAGCAGAGTTCGGGTTATTTCAGAGGCTCTGTGTGTGTAGGGTTAGGACACCCCCTACCTTTTCCTCTGCTGTGTGACCCTCCCAATCTCACTGCCAACATGCAGGACCGTGGGAGCTTCCCTGTGCAGGCTTGTCCTCTGCTTGCTGTGCATGCTGCTTGTCGCGTGGCAGGCAATGCTGTCAGCACAGCCACCCTGGCCTTCTGCTCTGCTGGGTGGGGAGAGCCCAAGAGTTCCCAAGAGTGGAGAGCCAAGGCAGGCACTGGCAGTGCTGTAGGGTGCGTCAGGGAACAGAGATGCACTGTCATTGCCTGTGGCTGGGGGTGAGCCGGCAGGAGCTGCAAGGCTGGCAGGTCTCCGTTCATGGTGCCAGCTGCTCGGCAGGCTCTTGTCATGAGAAGGTTTGGGATGAGGACACTGCAAACTCCAGCAGAGCAGTGTTTCCCTCCTGTGGTCCTCCATGTCTGCATCCTGTGGCTGGCAGGACCCTCCTGGCCTCCTCCCTGTCCTTGGCCCTGGCTTCTTCCTTCCTGGGGTGATTTTACAGCACTGCTTCTGGCTGAAGAAATGGAGCCACCTTGCCCCAGCAGCTCTGGGGCAGGACAGCTTTTGCAGCCCCTTTGTTGAAATTGAGCCCCAGCGCCAACTGCTTTTTCGGATTTGTAAGTCACCAGCTGCAGCACCTCTTCCCTTGTCTCCACATGCGTTTGTGAGTGGAAAGTCCCCACCACATGGCAATGCCATCTGGTCACCTCCCAGCGTCGGGGTGTCTGCAGTGGGCAGGGAGACATCATGAGAGGCTTAAGTAGTGAGGATGCTCACACAGGCTGTAGCCAGGCACAGCAAGCAGACATGTGCTTTAATGTGGCCAGATGGTAAGGCCTGTGAGCATTGGGCTTCATTGCACAATGAGCACCGTTCTTTGACATTGAGTGGGCTTGCACAGCATGTCTGGCCATGGTGGGCTTGTGGCCATCTCTTACTAACCCCTTCTATCCTCAGAAAGAGCCCTGGGATGATGGAAGGGCTCCAGCAAGCTCTTCAGTATATGTTGTTGTGGGGTGCCCAAAAGTTCGAGCAGTTTCTCGCAGCCAAGACACATCTATAACCTGTGGAGAGGGACCATATTTGGCACTGTTTTCTCTAACCCATCTTCCTATAGCAGGAACTGGTTGCCTGAAAGCAGTAGATGCAGACCAAAAATAACATGGTTATTTTGGTACATCTTCCAAAAAGCTGTATCTTCTCTGGTACATCTTCCTAAAGCTGTCCTCCTGAGCAACTCTTGCATCAAAACTGGCTTGCTTTGGTTTCCCTAAAGGCTCTACTCAGTGGATGCAGACATTAATTCAGGGAACTGTAGGGATTTGCTTTACTCGGAGGGCTAAGCTAGATCATTTGATATGGAAGAGGGGTAGAAGTGGGGACTCTCAGCACGCAGTGCTGCTTCTGTCCAGCTGCAGGGACTTCTGTTGCTCTCACTGATATCCTTATTCTTGGGGGATCCTGCCTTTAAGCTGTGGGTGTCTGCATTGAAGTCTGTATCTAATGGAAAAGCAGTTTGTGCTAAGAGGAGGGAAAGGAGGAAGAGGCTGCAGAGGCCTCATGGAGACGAGGATGCTGGACTACAGCCCATTGGCCATGGGAGAATTGTCAGCTTGCTCAATGCCTTGGCAGCTTTTTAACCCTCCTAAGTGCATTGTGCAGACCTCACAACAAGCCCAGGAACCGGTTCCCCTTTCTGCTTTGTGGTCCTTCCTTGTTGACCACCAGACTCCATATCGCAGCCCACTGCTCCATGGAGATGCTCAGGAAGCCAGTGAGGATGTGCCTCCCTGTGGGTCAGAGTTATCCAACAGCAGTGGTTTCAAGGCAGGTTTCAGCCACTTCTGTCCTCCTTTCACCAGCCCCACTCCTCCATCACTGCTGACAAGGTGGACTGACCACTGTGGTGCAGAGCCCACCCAGCATGGTGGTATCTCCTTCTGGACCTCAGTTCCTCCCAGGAGCCCAGAAAAATTGATAAAATGGAAACAGAAGGAAAATTGGTTTGTTTTTTTTTTCCTTCAGTAAGTTAATGCCTGGCAGTGCTGTCCACACACTGAAGTGCCTGAAGTTACCCATATTTAGTCCAACATGTTTTTCAGCTATCTTGTATTTAAAGATTTGTGAATAAAATAGTGACCCAGGTCAGGGCCGTGACTTTGGGGTTGAAATAGAGATTCAGTCTCTCTGATCTCACAGCTGCCTGATCTTTAAGGTAGTGTTTGCTCCAGGCCTTTTTTCCTAAATGACTAAAATTCTGAATCCTTTTTCAGAGTCTAAATCACTCTCACAAGTATTCTGGTTTTTTAAAGAGAAGGTGAAGATGGAAGTAACTGCCATGTTTGGAGGGATCCCTCTGGCCCTAGGTCATTTTCAAACCAGAGCAGTCTTCCATCATGTTTTCCCTATCGATGTTCTTGTCATTTGTTGTCTCTTGTGACACGGGTATTGCCTCAGGCGTCACTCACCTCTTGCGCATCCATGCTCAATGCACTGGTAAGTGTGAGAGGCTGTGTGGTGGTGTCGTCCAGATTTGCATTATCCTTCGGACAACTGCTGCCATCCTGTCCCTTCAGGGTCATTCCAGCTGAGGTCAAGTGTTTGTGCAGTGTAAGAAGGTGAAGGAAAGCAGGCTATGGTGTCAAATGCAGTATTGGTAAGGAGGTACCCATCTATCTGACACTTAGGTGGCCACAGATGAATACTGGGGCCAGCTTGGGACTTTCCAAAGCATAGACATAGACACTCTGGAGTGACTCCAGCAGAGATCAGAATAGTCAGGGGGACACAGGATGGCAGACAAGCGCTGGGACAAGGGCCTATAGAAACAGTAGGATCTTTATCCTTGGTGCTACTCAGAATTTGACTGAACAAGAGGTTGCAGCAGAGACACCCCTCCCCCAGAGATCCCTTCCCACCCGAGCTGTCTGAGGGGCCTTGCTGCAAACTGCCAGAGGGAAGCAAAACTCCAAATCTTTTAACATTTCCCAGTGTTTTGTGATATCAGGCCCAACAGGGAGTCCTGCTGCACATGACAAAGAAACAAGGCCCTTTCCTAACCTGTGATCTTTGTGTCATGGTGTGCTTCCCTGCATCCCCCTACTGCAATTAAACGTAACTGAAATCTTGGCTTTCAAAAATTGCCACCAGCGAATGAAGAACATTTTTGTGTGGCACTGCCAGTTCCCAGTGTGAATTAGGAAATTATTATTTTCGTTTGGAAAATGGAAGTGTCCATTTCGAAACATACCCGAGTTAAATGCATGCTTTTCATAACTAAAAGAAACCACCAGCAGTCAGTACCAGCTTAGAGCCTGTTTCTGTGATTACAGGGCAAGGAAACAGCCTCCTTTCCCTTCCCTACTGCGTGGGTCCTTTGCACCAAGCAGATGTTTTTTCCTTCGTTAATTGAGAAGTTTTGTCTGATCTCTTCATTTCCCCTTTTTAGGCCACGAACCCGGACTTGTGCAGCTGGTGAATTATTACAGGGGAGCAGACAAACTGTGCCGCAAAGCATCTCTGGTGAAGTAAGAAATTCACTGACATGTTACATGGTATTAGCAGAAATTTTTCTTCTAACAGTTTTTGAGCATTGAACCTGTTTGGAGGGTATTTCACAGAACAGCTGCCTTGGGAGTGTCCTAGCATGTGCTGTCTTCAGACCCCTGTGCTGTTCTCTAGAGCTATCTGTGTGCACAAAGACCTCTTTGTAACTTCAGGGGAGATGCCATTTCCACTGAATTACATCTGCTTGAAACCATAGAGTGTATTGAATCAGATTAGAGCCAAATCAAAAGGAAAAAACCCCAAACATATCTGCTCTTTTTTTGTTGTAGGCATCTAATTAAAGCCTACTCCTTTTATTCCATTTCATACAGAGATGAGACACTAATATGCCTTTAGCTAATCAGATTTGTTGGTCAAACAAATGCATGGAGACATCTTCAGGAAGAGCTCTGTGAGTTATTTCTGCATGACCAGCCATGTAGGGTCTCCTGGGGAAATGTGGCTGAACTTTCATTGTAGATAACCCTTGTCCCTGTGCAAACTCTGCAGCCATTAGGGCATCTTCATATCAGAGCTCTTGGTCGTCTTCAAGCGTTTGATTCCACTTCAGCATTCGTGACTCCTCTTGCTGATGCAGTCCTGCAGACTGTGTGTGCTGATCCGAGGCTGCTTCTCCTTCCCCTGCAAAGAACCTGGTCCCGTTTGCAGTGGTGATGGTGTTTGTTGGGAACTAGCAGAATATTTTTTAAACAAGCACTCACGGTGCTCTCCAGCTGGATTTTTCTGTGGCCCATGGTCCATAGGAAGTGCTGAAAGTGTTTGTACACCTGTTTTTTCTCCTGAAGCTTGTCTGACCTGGGGTCAACTGTGCATCAATCTGCTTATGAACCCAAGGGACCGCAAACATTCCTCAGGGCTTCCAGGTTGTCACTGACTGACTGACATTTCAACAGGGAGGCACAAAATCACAGAGAGAGTAGTCAGCAAGTCATGAGATCTGCTTTTGGCTTTAAGCAAAGCACAGAGTGAGCATTCAGAGAAGCAAGTAGCTCCCTTGACTCTGAAAGAGAACAGGTCTGGAATCCTCTAATAGGAGTTTGCTGGCGCCCTTAGACATTACTGGTGGGAGAGATCGGAGACTGCTTGATGCAAGGGGGATCCCAGACACTTTGGAACATGAAACATGTAGCTGTGTCCTTGCTTTCAGTGGGTTCCTTGTGGTTTTCATCCACAGCTGGGACACCTGATCAGATCTCAGTGGGGACATGATCAAGAGAGAAGCACCAGCACAGACAGCATTGCTGCTCTGGCTTCCCTTTTGTCTGTTGTGATCACAGCATCTTCCTTCCCTGTTCTGTGTTGGCAAACCTCCTCAGTTCCCTTGTACAGAGATGATGCAGGGAAGCACCACTAGCTCTAGGTAAATGGAAACTTCTCTACTCATTGTTTCATGATGTCCATAGTATCTACAAAATGAAAGCGTGTAGGTCTGGTTCAAAGAGCAGTGCTTGGTTTCAGGTTGGGGTTGCCATGATATCATTAGGAAAACTCCAATTTCAAGAGTCCATAATAAATATAATAGTTTAGCACAGACTATCTGTAAGCTGCTATTTATCACCAAGTGAAAGAGACAAGTTCATGATGATTTTTACTTTCTAAATTATGTTCGTGCAGGTGGGGGACACTCCAGAGATTAACAGCCTGTCTCTCTTCACTTAGGCTAATCAAGACAAGTCCTGAACTATCAGAGTCCTGCACGTGGTTCCCCGAGTCGTATGTGATTTACCCAACAAACTTGAAGACCCCCGTGGCTCCAGCACAGAATGGAATTCGCCATCTCATAAACAACACAAGGACAGATGAGCGGGAAGTCTTCTTAGCAGCTTACAACAGGCGGCAGGAAGGCAAAGAAGGCAACGTGTGGATCGCCAAATCCTCAGCTGGTGCCAAAGGTTCATTCTCCATCAAAATGAGCCACCTTCTTATTCCTTACTCTTTACTTGATTGTAAAGAGTTTACCTGAGCCCAGATGATGTCTAGCCTGTCTATGAAGGCCTTCACCTATGAACTCCATGTCAGTCAAGCCAGTTTAGGGTTCTTCTTTGTCTGCTTCATGACATGGGGCTCCTGACAAGCTTTGTAACATGCACATGCTACCTAGGACATGAATGGCAGTGAAAGAAAGTCCACTTTTCTACACATGTGCTTCAGAATACAGGAAAGTTTGCTGCAGGGAGAAGGCAGCAGGCGAGGGGAATGTGGAGAGCAGAAAATAGCAGGGAGCAGACCAGGATGTGGGGAGGAGGGCAGCAGGCAGCTCAGCAGCCTTCAAGAGCAAGGAGTCCATCTCTCCATGCTGCAACTAAGCCTCGTTTCACCTGGGCAGAAATGCTGCTGCTTGTCTTTCAAGTGAACCCAGATACCTGGTGCCAGTGGTCTACTAATGGTCACACTGAGAGGTGGGCTGAGCAGCCACAAGCTCAGTACATCAAAATTGCCCCTAGGCCTTGAGGGAAGGTATCAGAGCAAAGACAAGTAATGCAGTGTCTGTATGTCCCTTTAATTAGAGTTAGGCAATAGATACCTAGGTGATAAAAATGTCCTTTCTTGATCCGGGGTCATTGCATAGCTCACTCTACAGAAATAACAAGCTATCAGATGAGGTAATGAGATGCAGCTACAGATTTAATGCTTGGTGACTACATGCTCTCTGTCAGTTACGGCAGTATCGTGGACATGTCATCAGAATGGTTTTATTGAAACTTGCCTTGCCACGCCATGTGTGCAGACCTCAGGCTGCAAAGCCCAGCCCAATACAGGACGCAGTCTTCAAAGGGAACAAGCCCATGTGTGTTACTTGTATTTGCAGAGTCACTTTTGATAGGGTCTTACAAAATTCAACAGAGAACATGAAAGCCTGAGGTGGCAGCAGGGAGATGGCATGAGAAAACTGTCCTTCATGCCGACTTCCTTCAGAGTTTTTTTCTTCTAGCTGTAGAAAAGTATGCTTATTTTCATCAAGGAAGAAGGGGAGATGAGTCCTTTTGTTATGCCAGTGAGGGAATTTATTTCTGTGTGGTGTAATTGTCTGTCAAAGAATCGGTCTGATCAGCTGAGAAGGCCATTGATATGGTTTGCTGCAGGAGGGGGAGGTTTAAACTCTCCACATATGTTATTCAAGTGTGATCCCATCTTTTCTGCATTAAAGCAGAGTAACCTTTCATATTCATCCAGAACTCAACCTGGGAGTTAAAGTGGAAAGCAGAGCCTCATATTAATCTAGAGGGAAGTTTTAAATGTCTGGAGATTACTTCTGGTGAAGAAGAAAGCTTGTCAACGTTAATTGCAACAGCAGATCTGGTTCAGGGACAGTCCCTGACTCAGTACAGCTCTAGTGGAAGCTTAGTTGTCCCTCACTAAAAGGAAAATTAAAGGTTTATTATATCCTGACTTAAAAATTGAGAGTTGTTTCAACTGTGTGTAGAGGTTTTGACATTTTCTTTGACAGCTGCCCCACCTAAGCTGCTTTGCTTGCCTCAGTGAGTTGCTGACACAGTGCACAGCTGACCTCCCCTTTGATTCACCATCTGTCCAGTGGAGAATGGGTGCCTGCTGATCTTCCCACTGCAGGGGCTGTACTGGCTTGCAGAGATGTTGTTTCCCTCCTTCCTCCACTGCATGGCCTGTGATTGTACCAATGCAAGTTTCTGCCTGGCTCTGCTGTGATCAGGGCACTAAAAATTTTGCCTCTGGCATAAAACATGGGTGACAAAGCTACTTGGATGAAAGGACTTCCTTTTGGTGGTGGACACTAGAATGTGTAGGGGATCAGTAGGTCTGGGAAGCTGTGACTTAGAAATATGCAAAGCGGGGAGCAGTGAAAGCACCTGCAGGGCTGTGTCAATGGCAACCTTCAAAAGTCACAGCTAGGAGCATTTTCCATAGGATGATCCTGTCAGACCCTGCCTGTGCTCCAGGCCTGTGTTCTTCCCCTGATGGCCCCCAAAGAATGTTGGTTTTTTTTTTTCACACACCATTTCATCCAAGATACATAGCACAACTTTTAACACTAACTCATTGGCTTAGTCCAAAAAGTTAACTAAATTCCTGAAGACTGGACATAGCATCAGAGAAGCGTTAGGTAATTTTATGTGAGCTGGTTTATCCCTCATGTGGCACCGTGCCATCCCTTTATCAAATTCCAACAGAGAGATGTTCTCTCCTCTTGCTACAGTGGTTTCGTATCTGGACTCTTGTAAGAAATGAACAATGACAGCTTCAGCCAAAATGTGGCAGTATTTAAATGGTACATCTGATTTCTTTAATGAAGAGCTTCTGCAGCAGGGGAAAATGCTGACTACATGGATGAACGTTTTGAAATAGTTCCTTTCTTAATTCAGCAATGATTTTAAGAGTAACTTAAATGAACTCAGTGAGCAGGGCAACACTGCACATGTGTGCATGTGTGACTGCATCTCTGGCAGCCAGAGGAGCCAGGCATGGAGAGAAAGTCTGAGAGTCTGAGTCTAGAATAAAAGATGACAAACCACCCTCCCCAAATAAGTGAAAGGGAAAAAAAAAAAAAAGAATCATCTCACAAACTGCCAAAATTCCTGTTCTCCAAACTGCTGAAAAACAGGGTAAACCAAAAAATTCAGCACATCCACCACCTTTTCCCACCACCCTACCAAGCCCAGCTGAAAAAAAAAAAGGAAAAGGAAAGAAAGTTCCTCAAACTAAGCAGGGTCCTTGTCTGCAGTGCATCCCCTCAAACCCAGATAGCCACCCCCCTGTGGAGTAGCCCTAGGCAGGCCATGCCATCTTGGGTACCCTTGGTTCCCATTTGCATTAGCTCAGGATACTGGGGAGCCAGATGCCCCATGGTATGGTAAGAGGGAGATATCCCTATGCAGGTTCATTGCCTGACACTGAGTGAACGTAATATCACTTGGGCACCAACCAGCCCTGGAGCCATGAGTTCTTGCATGTCACTTGGCTTTTTGGACAAATGAACAGTGGTCCACTTGGGCCCTGAAAAATCTCGAGCAAAGGTAGGAAGATCCTCTACCTAATTTTGTCTTCATCTTTCTGTGCCAGGAGAAGGGATCCTGATTTCTTCAGAGGCTGCAGAGCTCCTGGACTTCATTGATGAGCAAGGACAAGTGCATGTGATTCAGAAATACCTGGAGAATCCTCTGCTTTTAGAGCCAGGGCATCGCAAATTTGATATTAGGTAACCTTTTCTGCTTTTGTAATACTGGTTTTCATTTTCATGCTCTTTCTTTTTAAGCCACTGAGACTAGAGTTTGTTCTCCCACCCACCAGGAGCTGGGTTCTCGTGGATCATCAGTATAATATCTACCTCTACAGAGAGGGTGTCCTGCGGACCTCTTCCGAACCATATAACAGTGCTAATTTCCAGGACAAAACTTGCCACTTGACCAATCACTGCATTCAGAAGGAATATTCCAAAAACTACGGACGGTATGAGGAAGGGAATGAAATGTTCTTTGAGGAGTTCAACCAGTATCTGCTGGATGCCCTGAACACAACGCTTGAGAATAGCATCTTACTGCAAATCAAACACATAATAAGGTAGGCAGCTGCCTGTTGCACAGGGGAACATAACCCTTCAGTGACAGAGAGTGTGTATGGACACAGCTGGGGAAGCAAGGTGACCAACAAGATAAAGGTTTCAATTGCATGAATATTAAGATAAAGCCATAAACACCCCAGATGTCACTGCTTAATGAAGAGGGACCTCCATAGGTGCTGTTCTCAAGAGTATGTCAGTGTGTCTGCATTTTGCCAGCTGCACGAGGGTGGAATGAGATCACTTGGTAAGGGAAGAGGGTAGGTCAAAAAACAAGCCTGGGAGATGTTGAGGTTAAAAAAGGTATATAATATAAGAGGGGAAATGAAGCTGAACTCAAGTCTGTGGGAACTCACTGCTTCCCCCACCATCAGTAGGCAGCAGCACATCTCATTGGCATTGGTCCTGTTAGTCAGTCCACATGGAGCCAGCGATCTCCTGGGTGCAGAAAGTGCCTGGAGAGATTTTAAAAGTGGAATTTACTTAGCAAGTACTGCATTGCTGTTACACCAGAAGGACGTGACGTGATCTTTGAGAGACTCAGAGGCATATGAGCTCTCAGTGGCAGTTCCTTGAGGACCTGGTGTGGCCATTTGTGGCTCTGTCTGCTGCTCCAGGCTCTAATTGCATGTCATGTTTTAAAACTTGCCTAATCCAGTAGTGAGGGAGGATGCTGCTCTCCAGCACTTTGGGTGTTCACTCTGGGAGCATCCCCACGTGTATTTTGATGGTTTCACAATCTCACTTGCAGGGACCTGGTTACTATGACATGTGTTGGATATAGGTTGTAATTTCGGGGAGTCCCAAAGCAACAGGGGACCCATCCACTTAACTGTGCTATGCACATGCCCTCAGAAGCTGTAGTGCAACAGGCATATCTGAAGGGCTTTTATTCTTGGGTTTCTGTTTTCCTCTTCACAGAAGCTGCCTTATGTGTATAGAGCCTGCAATCAGCACAAAGCATCTTCACTACCAGAGCTTCCAGCTCTTTGGCTTTGACTTCATGGTGGATGAGGAGCTGAAGGTCTGGCTGATAGAAGTCAATGGGGCCCCAGCATGTGCCCAGTGAGTAATCGGTTTCTGTAATACCTTTGTGATGCCACCATTCACATGCCTCACCCAAAACATTGGCTGTGGTCCAGCTCCAAGCGAGAAAGTTGGAAGTAAATGGCAGGGGAGTTTTCTAGGCTAGCCCCTACCAGACACTGCTCTAATTTCCACTTGATTTATGTTCATTCCTCCTGTCTCAGTGTTTGGTGTCCCCCAGCTTCTTTCCCATGTGAGATGGGGCACTAACCTCATGTTTTGGACAAATGGGTTTGAATATAACTTTGATCATTTTTTTATTTACTGTTGGGTTGAAGTTATGTTGCAGAATTAATGCTTTGGGTGTCAGGTCATTTCTTAGTCTCTCTTGTGGAGCTGCTGGTGGCTGGTCTTTAACTGAGCACGTGATAAATGAGTAGCATTAAGGACAGCAGCTGGAAGTGAGTGTCTGACATTGCAGGCAGCAGGACCCCAGAGCACACTGTGGATGCTGCAGACATTGGATCAAAGTCTCCACCAGCCACAGGGAGGCTGGGACAGCCAAACAGCCATGACCATTAACATCTCTGCATAGGCACAGCGGGCAGTGCTGTACTATGTGATTGAGACAACCGCAGCAGACAAGAAGTCTTTGCTAAATGGGCATCTGTATTGTGCACAAGCTCAGCAAAACAGAATAGGCTGTACATCACTACATTAGAATTTGATTAGATTATATGTAGATTAAATTAGATTAGATCACCACTAACAGGAGACAAAAAATACAAGTCAAACCTGCCAGACAGTCTATTTATCAGCCTTTTCAGAGTTAGGGCAGCTTTCTGTGTCCAGTATGCTCTGTTCACCATGTGCAGCATGGTGCAGTACTGCCTTGCACCTCCTTGTGTTGCTGCATGGCTAGAACTTGACTGTTGGTGGGTGGATTTGGATTGCAGCAATGCCCTGTTTCCTTTGTGCCCCTATGGGCACTTGGAAGCCATTGAAAGCGGCCATGGCATGTATTTCCTTCAGCAGAAAGTGAAGCTATTGTTAACTCATTTCTCAAACACCTTGTCTCTCTTCTCCCTAATCCTGCTCTGCATGAGCCATGCCACGGTGAAACGCATCCCATGCTTCCTGTGTGGGTCCAGTGAAATAATGTGCATGATGATGAGCTCATGTGCACAGCTGCACCCCAGTGCAGCGTTTCATCAACCTGTGAATGCATCAGAGCAGTCCCTCGGGGGGTCATCGCCATATCAAGGGGCTCTGGCATGATAATCACGACTCCCTGAGTTGGAAGAGCCAGTACAAGGTGCACTCAGTTGTTGTCTGTCCCCATTCATCTTGCAGTGACTCAAGTCTGGGGCCTGAGGGTGTGGAGACTCTGCTCAGGAGCCTGTTCTGACAGTAAACTTAGATAGAGGGTTTTGTGGTCCCCTCTGGTGGAGAGCAATTTTGGGAATGGTAGCACCACTGAAAAAGAAAATGATTGTTGGGGTAGGCAGGGAGGATATAGTAGAGATGCCACCCTCCTCCTGTTTGCCACTCTGCAGCTACCTGTAATGAGAGCAAACTCTTGTAGGTCCTGCTGGGAAAGTGCATGTCTATGTAAAAATTGTTGGGGGGCCTGCCCATTTGTCCTGCCTGAGCATCTGCTTCTCTCTCATCTCTTAGGAAGCTGTATGCAGAGCTCTGCCAAGGAATTGTGGATGTAGCCATCTCTAGCGTTTTCCCCCTTAACGACACTGGGCCGAAGATGAGTCAGCCATCATCGATCTTTATCAAGCTGTGATGACGACAGGAATGCTTCTGCTGTGCGCTGAGAGACTACACCCATCGGGTTAGCACAGTTTGGTGGCTTATCTCAGCATCATGCCAAAAAGTGATAGAGAAGGACTTCTTATTTGCTGGAGAACTGTGGGAAAAAAAAAACAAAAAAAACAAAACAACAAAACCAGGCATCAACACAGAGCTGCAATGAGCCAGAGCTGCTCAGACAATTCTGCCTGCATTCACCAAAATCCTCTTTAGAAACAGTTCGTGTGACTTTGATATCTGAAACGAATCTCTCTGGGAGAACAACAAAATAACCTTAAAATGAAACCCCAACAGGGATACTATAATACTGTATTAGCTCCTCCTTTTCTATAGAGATAACATCAGGATTTTTAAAGGAATTGAGTGAAGAGTACGGTGATCTTCCAGGACATCGTGGCTGGGAAGTTGTCCTCCTACCTTTGTGTTTCTCCTTTCCTCACCTACTGCATCATTAGTGCCTTAGCTCAGCTCCAAATAGGTGACTCCTTTCCTTTGTTCCTGCTCTATTACATAGAAAGGAGTAAACTCTCTTGCATCACAGAATACCTAAAACCAGGAACACCTAGAATTCAGTTTCCTTAGGTCATTTTCCAAGCTGGTTGGCTTAACACCCAGACAATGGCTGGCAAAAGGGTGCTGAACTGCAGGTGGTGAATTAGCCCAAGCAAGGAAGGCAATTTTGGTTATTTATAGCTATCCCTTTTCCTAATGAGATTTGAATCAGTGTCCATCCCAGTCTGATGCAGTTAGATGCTGTTTAGAAGAGGCAGAGAGCCTCTCGGGACTCACTGGCAGGCTTTAAGTTTTCTAGTATCACTTTTTTGCTAAGAGTGTTTCAAATAGCAGAAAGCCGATCCTGGTTTCTTCTGAGACACTGCGGTGAATTTAGGCTCTTCTCTCAGCTTTCACCTTCATACGTATGAGACTTGAATCTGAAACCTTTCAACCCAAATGATTTTTATCCTGTTTGATCCAGCCAGTTTTGTTCTCCTTCATTTGACAAATCCTGCAATTTGCTGCCCTGAGCACAGTCCACAGATCAGTCCCAGCTAGGGGGAAGGTGGATGAGGTTTTGCAGACCAGGAGAGAAATTCCTTCTGTATAGGCTTGCCGCAAAGCTGGGAAGGCAGGTTTTTGTCAGGGGACAGGTAAATTCCCTGAGGTCCCTGAATTTCAGAGCTAATGTGTACTTCGAGTATTACCTGACATATTTCCACCCTGTGAAAAGTACCTGAATTTTCAGTGAGAGCCCAGCACATCCCTTCTAAGATAGAGCTCTTTGCAGAGCACAATGGCACTTGTAACAGCAGCAGGCTTTGGGGGAGGTGTTCCAGTCTATGTTCTGTGGTCTCTGGCAGGGAGAGATGGTTGGCTCCAAAGTAAACTGGTTTCTGTTACCCAAAACAAATGAAAACCTTGTGGAGGTTACAAGCTTCTGGCTGCCTGTGCGTAATGGGAAGTGAATCGAGCAGTGGGATTTCTACCTCCCTCAAGATCCAAGCACTCTGGCGTACTCATTTCTGCTCATCATGGAGATTTCAGAGGCTTTTGTGCCAACAGATGATCCTGGCACCTTTCTGAAGTGCCCAGGTCTCCTTGGAGTGATGCATCTTGAGCATGCTGTCAAGGGGTGGATGTATGTTGTAACATACTGTGAATCCACAAGTGGCACCATTTCACATAGGGCCACTCAGTCCAGGAGGGAACAGAGTGCCTACCAAAACACCCGCAGAAGCTTCACAGAGAGGGCACGTCCCAAAGAGCTGCACAAGCACCTCTGAAGTTGTCAACACCCTGAAGCATGGTGCAGATCCATGTCTGCAGGGGGTGTGGCGGATGCAGGGTGCACTGGTGGACACTTAAGAAGTGACAGGGAGCAGGAGCTGTGTGAAAACAGGGTTGCAGCTTTGCTGCCCTGCGCTGCAGGTGCTGGCAGGTGGCTTCTTTTCCAGTGAGACCCCAAGTGCCAGGTCTGGTCTCTGGATATGAGCCTTGTGGGTGTTCAGAAGAGGGACCATGAATAGGTCAGTTTGTGAGAGGGGAATATGGGTGATAAGCTGGGAGAGGGATGTAGGGGAAGGACTGTTTGAGTTTTTTAACCTTCTGATAGCACATAGGCATCAAAATTTCCCTGCAGGCCAGGTGAAGTGTAATGATAACACTCCAGGGTAAAATGCAGGCTGTAATAGTTGTTACTCCACTAGCAAAGTTCACCAAGTCTCCATTGATTTTTGTGTTAGCTAGCCCTGAGCTTAAAAATGACACCTTTTTGCCCAGCAAGATCTAATACCAATCACCCTGCCCCAGGATGTGTTGGTGGTGACAGGAGACATTGGACTCTCGTAAGCTCAAAGGCAGACAAGAGCAGGGCGTGAAGTGAGAAAATTTTCCCCATCATAATGAAATGAGAAATGCTCGTTTTCTGGGGTGATTCCAGGGTGCTTTACTCATTGCCTTGTTTGCTGATTTTTTCAGAAATAAGCAACAGCCTCTGGAGAAAAAAGAGCAGGTATCACGTGTATTTACCACCTGCTTTCAAAGTGTTCCCCAAGGTAAAGCGCAGCAGGTGAATTTCGGTAAAGGGCAGAGAGCACAGTGCCTAAGGCCTTGTCCAAAATGCTAGCTACGAGGTGGTGTAAAGGATGTGTGTATGGCTGGGGCCTGAGCATTGCAGCAGTGGCTACACCTTGCAAGTGATCCTCACAAGCCCTTCTGAGACTTTCTGTTGGTTTTTTGTTTTGAGGGGTTTTTTTTTTTTAGGAGTACACAATAATAAATGTATTCTAGCTTATTTCAGCTAAAAGGTCAATAGAGAGGGACTTACTCTCTTTCCTGAGCTTTCACAAAGGATGGTGCTGGGTTTCCAGAAGACACCTACTGTATTTCAGAATGTCTTTAGTCTTAGTTGTATCTGTTCAGTCAGCCATGAAGGATTTCAGGCCCAGGTCCTTGTGCTCTGGCTGCATTTTCCAGCAGGGTCTGGTCCTGCCGGACTCTGGGTTTCAGGTGACTCCCATGAGGCTTCTTTCATACCAGGTTAGTCATGATTACCGTGCAACAGCTATTGTGCTCCTGCTGAAATCCCGTGGCCAGTCACAGCCCACAGGAAACAGCAGAGAAGTCATAAGAAAGGCTCAAAAGCCACTTCATCTAGGTGGCCCAGCTTGCCAGCCCTGCTGCAACTAGCGCCCTTCAGCACTGCTTGCATGTCCCTGCTCCCAGCATTTCTTGTTCTCCACATGCAGCTCTCCCCAAGGAGAGCAGTACCGTGCCGTACATAGGTTCATAGTCATGTCTCATTGCCAATGTCCACTGGGGCAGCCCTCCGAAAAGCCTGGTGTTCAGAGGATGGGGTGTATGTGGCACTGCCAAGCTGCTGGGCTCCAGTGTGTCCCCAGCTGCTCTCACGTCAGCATGTGCGTGTGGGGCTGGTGGGTGCCTGAGCTTGTGGATCTCTGGCTACTCTATCCACATCTCTCCTAAACCATCATTAAAACATGCAAACCCCACAGCCTGCGGTGTTTCCTTGGGGCAGCGGGACTCCGGGTGTCAGGTGCTCGGGGAAACCTTCCTGTGGGTGCCTGTGGTACGTGTTGTCCCCCTTGCCGTGTGGAACCCCAGGAGCCAACCCAGTCCGCCAGGGGAGGTTATTTCACCTCGAGGTGACGAATGCAGAGGCAGCAGCATGGTGTGAGGGGTGTTGGCCTCACACCGGGGCTGTGCCAGCACCGCCTGGAACCGGGGAGTTGGGGGGTGGCTGTTTGGGGGTGTCGGGACGCAGTGGTGGCGGGGAGCGATGTACGGTCGGGGAGCGCGAGAGCTTCCCCCCCCAGCTGCTGCAGTGCGTGTGGCTGGGGCGGGGCAGGTCCTGGGCAGGTGGG
>JAAGNO010015028.1:0-12567 GCA_033439905.1 Ceryle rudis
AAGCAAAGGACTTTATTTTATATATATATATATATATATATATATACCATTAACATTAAGAGACTCCACAGAGAGGGGGAGAGGGGAAATAACAGTGGCAATCAACTAAGTGCATTTCTTGATTTGGTGCTCACAAATGAAAAACCAGCAAGCATCTTTCTCCAATTGATATACGTTCTTAAGACAGATTTCACACATTAACTGGAAATTTTACCTGTGCTTATCTGAAAATGCCTTTTTCTTTGTTCTATTTCTTTTACAAGACTTACATGTTCATATTACCTATTGTGACCAGAGCATATCTGTCACTGATGTATGGAATTTTCCTCCAAGGCACCAATGAATCCAAGCTTTTGCGCTTAGAGCCAGGTAACACTGTCATCCCTTAAAATCCGAGGTGGCGTGCCTTCAGACTCAAACTCATGAATGGATCTCTCTGGCTCAACAAACAAACATCCACCTCCCAAAACAAACAAAAAAAACTAACCAACCCAAAACAAATGAACAAAGAAAATCACCAGACACTCCTGAATCTGGTTGAAGGGATAGAAGTGAGATGAGCTAAGAAAAACATATCTATATAACCAGATAAAACGCTAGGATTTCTTGGGTGTCACAGACAGTCTGAAGCAAATCTAACCCGCTTTCCTTACACACAGAAGCAGAATTGTGTGTCCAAAGCCCACTCGTAATTTCTTTGGCTTGTTTTTCATGAGAGAGGAAAGGGATTTCAGAAGATAGGGAATGCCACAGGAATAACCAGGTCTTGATGTAAACATTCCTAGATCAAAATAAACATTTGACCCTTCATCTCATCTCAGAAAAGCGGCATTAAGGAAGCTGTTAACTCCAAGCATGTGGGAATTGGTAGCGTGACATTTCTCTTAAGTTTGTTTCTTATTAAGTAAATACACACACACACAAAAAAAAAGTTCACCTACATACATTTAGGAAGTTAGACATATAAAATTTCACTAAAAATATCCGAGATTGCAAATGCAAGCATTCAAAAGATAGACACAATTATGCTTACAAACACTGATTCACTCTTGCAGATAGCAATTCATTAAGATCACAGAAAAGACAAAGCAACTTTCTGGGCTATCAAGTTTCTGCCTAAAGTTCTTATCTCCTTAACCTGCTATTATGAATGATTAAGACAATCTGATTGTTACTTTTATCTCAGTTCTAAAAAACCTTAACCAAATAAAAGACCCAAAGGCCCCTAGGCCAAGTTCTCATGAGTACACTGAAGGAAGCTGTTCTGTCATTTCTCCCACTACCTAAGGATTTGGGGTGGGGTTTTAAAGTGCTTATCAATAAATTTTGCAATACATTGACTTCAGTTTTAAAATCAACATTTTCCTCGGCATCATGTTTCCACTTTCATTTGCAAAGAGACAATATATAAAGCAAATCAGAACATTAAATAAGCGCATATATCTGCAGCCGCAAATTCGCTTCCATTAAGGAGTTGTAATAATTCATGGCCAAGAATTTTATCATTTTTGATCACAGCTCAGCTGCAGTTTCCAAAATAATAATAAAGACTAAAGATCTAAACATGACAGCATGTCCAGGCATGAATACAGAATTTGAAATTCTACATTTATAAAATAAAGTCTGCTCGAGTGGCAGACCACAGCCCAAGACAGGAAATCTTAAGTTTAATCTTAAGGATCTTCTCTCATCTATGTAAAATACGAAGGAAAGAGAAAATTCCTGATCCAAAGATGATGGCAACTAAAATATCAGGCAGAAAAACTTTGAATCTATGCCTCAGACATTGCTATCCACAAGTATATACCATCCATCAACCCTGAATACCACATGTTTTAGGACTAGATTTACACAGCACACGCAGCAGAAGAGAAAGCTGAAATAAAGACTGGATAGATTTAATAATAGGAAGGAGATAGACAATCAGTCTTTACTATTTCACTTTATGTTCAAGAACACTCCAAGAAACATCTCTCTCACATCTCACACCACCACACGTATCCAGAGAGTTAGGTTTAGCTGTACTAAATTTCAGTCAAGCCCCTATGCCCAGTATTTCCTATTAGCTGGCTCTGACTCCAAAGGTGCCTCGCCGCAAGGAAACAACAGGCTTGGATCCTCAAGCAGAATTTAAACTGGAATATGCGCTTTAGTACTGGCACCCCATCCATCTAATTGTTGCATTCTTATCCCGTGCTCCTCTATTACACTGCCTGACACAAACATGGCAAGCTTAGTAGGAATTCACATTTTGTGTCCTGCAACCCAGAAGTCAATTTTCAGTATCAATATGGCCAAGATAATATTTCTCTTTGCCACTGAATAAGATTTCTCTGTACTGTCTCTGTAACGAGGCACATACAGAGCCAGTGCTGCCCAACATAATCAAATTGTACACACCTATTGGTATACTTGCCTGCTTCTGGGCAGTACTAAATGTGTTCTCCACAAGCTGGAGAAAAGGTAACTGCTGTGTAACTCTGAGTCGAAGTCTCTTACTGGAAATGGTAGGGCTCCCCTTCCACCCTTAATCCCTTTTTAACTTCTGAATCTCTGGAGGCTTCTTCTTCACGGCTCAGTTTCTCACAAGCACACAGGAAGTACAGCATTAAATCCTCTAATAGAAAATGTTTATTCATTTGCAGTTTTGTGTAATCAGTAGACAATTAGGACTGCATTTAAAAATGGCACTTGCATATGAATTAAGCTGGTCTAAAAAAACCCACCTCAGTAATAGCATATGAATTACATTGCAACATTTCATCTCATACAGAATTCACAATCAACAGAAATGCAGTGAATTTCAGGGAACTGTTGTAATAAATACATTTTCAGAACTGTCTTAATAAATAACAACTACTAACAAGCCCACTGCTTCCTTGAGAATACGTGCGTAGCAGCAATAACATATCCTTTACACGTAACAGAGAAAGCTTTACCAGATAAAGCTTGTCATCCTTATCTGTAAAAATACAAGTTGCCTATTTATTTCAACTGGTCTTATCACGCTTCTCACCAGTAAGAGCTCCACAATGAACAAACCCCCATTTATGCCCATGAGAACGACACCAGCTCAGGCTGCACAGAGACCTTATCAGCTCCTCCTGCCCAGCCAGCCCCGAGCTCCAGGTCATGCCTAAAGCTAGCAGCAAGTCAGTCTAGGCACCAAAGATACCATGTAAAGCATCTATATGGCTCTGTACCTCTAGAACAAGAGTTGCAGCACTAAGTTCCAGTTTGAATATTGAAACGTACACATTTGTAAGACATAAGTATTTATTTGTTGAGCAAAAACACTCCTCGAGTATTTACAAATAAAACATGACATTTTTTTGCAAAACCTGGCACACACTTGCAAGAGAGAAAACGGAATATTAAAACTACAACAAATTGATGACCAAGTAATGGATACAACACTTGGCATATTAAGAAACATTCCTGCCTGTGGAAACATCAGAAAATATTAAATATCCAGAAAGAACAGTGATACGTAACTCAGGCTGCAGACTGTAGTGTCAGAATCAAACGAAGAATTCCATTCCTCTAGGCTACACAGTACTAATCTGAGTGTGCATATACACACAGAGGCAGGCAGGGATAAGTACATATGAAGATATTTGTATGTGTGCGTGCACACATCTACAACAACAGGCTATAAGGTCTCAGGTGACATTTGAGCAGCATGACCAACATTAGCTTTTAATTAACTTTCTTTAAAATAACAAAGAGAATGGTTAGCTGTTAAAAAAAAACCAAACCAAAACCAAACACAAACAAACAAAAAAAAACCCAACAGAAGCAGCAAAGCTCTCTGCAGATTTGTGTATGAGATGGGAACCTCTTCCTGCACTAGTGACTGAACTGAAAGGATCAGCCTGTTAACCAGGAAGGACTGAGCGTTCTCAATTCCCATCGAAGTCAGTGGAGGCAGAGAGAAGATCATCAGTAATCACTACAAAAAAAATGTAAGAAAAATAGCCTTTTTAACAAACATTGACTTGTACAATATATATTTTTTAAATATCACTCAATGAGCTCCAGGAGAAGTTAAAGGCATTCACTGTCTCACAAGAGTACGATGCAGAACTATGTCTCAGCACAAGGGTTTCTGTAATAATCCTACTGACAATCGAACTAAAACTCCAGTCACATGTAAATACCTTACCAATTATCCTGTAATTACAAATGCACCCGAACACACTTAAGTTCCTTAAGAAAAAAATGGAGTGATCAGACCTTGTAAAGAGTAACCTATGGGTAGCATCACCAGTAAAACTGAAGAGAAACACACTTGAGAACACCTACCAAAATTCTCTTCTGTTCTTCCATTTTTAGGAAAATACCTACTCCTCAGTCAAGTATATTTTTACCGATCTTTCCAGTTCCTTAGATGATAATCAGAGGTTTGGGTTATCTGTAGACCCCAATCATTCATTCTGGCCAACAACTACCTCAATACAGCACTCCATACCAGGACTTGACTAATCTAATTTCACGACCTCACACACACACACACTTTTTTTCGTAACCAGCACTGCGAGCTGACACAAAGACTTTTTCCTGACAGGTTCCCAAATTAAAAATCTAGTTTCACCAGCCAAACTCTTGCAACCAATAGCTTTCCTGTGATGTATATTTTACATTCATGTGCATTTATATTCATATATATTTTTGTGTATTTTTGTTCAGTAACCCTTAAGGAGGCTTTAGGAAACCAGCTGACTCCTATATTTAATAGTAGTGACAGACCATTTGTTTCACCACCACATTCCGCTGTTGCACTCTTCCTGGGATGTTCCCCATTTTATTTATAATTAGTTATATGCGTGAATAGAGTCCTGAGGTGCCATGATACATATAAAGTGATGGTGATTTAGTCTATTCATAGAATCATAGAATGCTAGGGGTTGGAAGTGACCTCTGGAGATCACTGAGTCCAACCCCCTCTGCCAACACAGGATCACCCCAGGGCAGATGACACAGGAACAGATCCAGATGGGTCTTGAAAATCTCTAGAGAAGGAAATTCTTCTAGATTCTCAATAGATCTGGAAGCAGCTACCTCTTGGTACCCAGATCTCCAGATATGCCCGCAACCCACTTCCTGAAGGTCCAACCCCACTGCCGTTCTTCTTCCAACGACCTATTTGTTCGAAGGGCCGAGGAACTGAGCCGAGAGCAGCTGTGCAGGCGATTCTGTCTCTGCAGGTGTGTTCACCCGCCCCCAACTCATCCTCATGGCGGGCACCCTGGGGCTCCCCTGGGACGGCTCAAGCTGACGTCCCGCCGCCCCGCGCCGACCTAAGCCACGGGTTTGCGAACAGAGGGGGACGCGACTGCGAGGGCAGCGCACAGGCGACAGGACGAGGTTATAAAAACACTAACAATAATAATAATCATCATCATCAAGCATAAAGGCTCGGTTAAGTACCACGGACAGATTTTGTCCGGTGCGGTCCTCAACCGGCCCGCCGGGCTGGCTCCGGAGGCGCGCGCCGGCGCAGCACAGGGCCGCTCGTGCCCTCTAGGGGCCCGGCCCCGACAGCGCCAAGCGCCCGCCCCGGCACGAGCTGCATCAACCCCCCCCCCAGGCCGGCACCGTGCCCCGGGGCTCCGCTCGCTCCCCCCAGCCCGTCCTCAGAGGGCGGGCGCCCAGGAGAATAATGACGATAATAAGAATAATAACAACGATAACGGGCTAGTAACGAGTGCGCCCGCACACCCACACCGAGGGGGAGAGCTGAAAAGCAGCTCAAACTCGTCAGTGAGAAAAGGAAACGCTTGATGAAGGGGTCCCGGCACTTCCCCGTCCAACCTCCTTTAATCTCCCAAGACAGCTCAGAAAGAAAAACACTTATATTCCCCACATATTAAAACTTTGACAGATACCACATTTAAATTTTGGGTTGTTCTTTTTTGTGGGGTTTTTTTGTTTTTTGGGTTTTTTTTTTTTTTTTTTTTTTTTTTTTTTTTTTTGTCTAATTCTCAAATCATTAGACCAATACAGAGAACTCCTGATGCTGTCACTGTACTTGCAGCAGAGCTTAGAGCAAGTCAAGTTGAAGAAAAGAAGTAAAAAAATCAAACCAAAAACCTGAAAGACTACAGTCCAAAGGAGAGGCATTTATTTCTGAGGGACACGCTGACTAACAGAAGAAACTCTGAGGAAAAGGCCTGGTAATTCATCAATAAATGTTTTTCAAAACAAGCAGAGAAGAAAAGCTTTCACAAAAAAAAAACCCTGATTTCTACTTTGTTATCTGAACCTTTATGTTTATTTCCTTATCGAGCAGTATCCTATAAACTGTACATCTGACATTAGATTATCTAAGTAAATCACGGCAATTGATTGTCTCAAAGCTTTTATTGCAGCAGCATTCTTTTCCTTCTCAAACCATGCAGAATGCAGTCAGTTCACCCCCATTTAAAGCCCTGGGGTTTGGAAGCAGCAGAATTCAGCAACCTTTCCAATTCCAGGGTGGGATATTTTTTTATATGTTACTTCTTTAAAGAAAAAAGCCCAAGCAATATTTCTCCAATTTGCAGAATACAACTACATCTCAGCCTCTTGCCAAAAAAAAAAAAAAAAAAAAAAAGAGTTGGAATGCAAGCACAGTAACAGCAGATCAGGACAAATTCATACAAATGTCGCAGTTAACATCCAAAACATCATGTGTCACTGGTTTTCCCCTCCAACCCCCAACAAGCTTCTCAAAATACATTTCATACACAGCGTCACTGTTCTGGCTGTTTATTTAATTAACATGACAACCCAGCGTACACAGGATTTCTTTCAGTTCCCCGGCTTTGCATTTTCACACTTCAAGCAGAAAGAGCAGAAATTCACTACTGTATTTTACTTTTTTTTACCAATATGCCATAATATACGTTTCTTGATTTAACCAATTGACAAAAATAGATTCTAAGCCCATCATGAGAGTTTCTGCAGCAGCTTTTACATTTTTGTGAGGCTGAAGAAAAAAAAAAAAAAAGGAAAAAAAATCCTAACTAGAGCGGGTTTGCGTAAATGAAGCCATGCAAAAGAAAATAAAGTATTACGTCTGGAATCCCTGGGTGATTTTTCCTGGAGCCTTACTTAAATATTTTACACAGTTGTGTTTTATCGAGTCACCAGATGACATAACTCTTCAGTATTCCTCAGTTTCCAGTGACCTAAATGGTAATGCCAGCAAATCTTATCAGAGTAATTACAAGCTCAAAAATACTTACCAGCAGTAGGAGGTATACAGTATATAACACTGCACACCTAATAGGAGACAGCAACTTCAACATACATAAAGTTCAATATCTAGATTTAATCTGCCTTCTCTTGTCCAAAATTTTAAATCTCTTTATGTTGCACTCGGATCTGTTCTATTTTCGGGTCAGAGGGCAGGATACTCAATACTAAAAATTGTTTATAAGATAAAAGTACATCTGTCCTTTTTTTAGGACAGAATGATAGAGAGCCAGGAAAGGGGGGAGAAGCAATGATTTCCTGGCACTTACAAAGTTCTCACTGTCAAACAAAGAAAAGAACAGATAAAGCCTTAATTTTCCCTTGAAAAAAACCCAACAAATACATTTCTTTTTCTCCTCAGTTTCTTAGATCTTATCACCAAAGAGATATCTTTGACCATGTGAACTGTTACAGTATTGTCTTCTCAACTCCGCAGACAGGCAGTGATAACAACCATCCCAGCTCACAACTTTCCCAGGCTACAAACTGGGAACAGGCAGAGTCACTGCCCAGAACCCCACAAAAAATGGTCAAATCAAGCAAAAACCCCAGAGCTGGAGAGAGAAAGGGGAGTCTGGCACCACAGTTACTTATGTGAAAAAAATAACTTTTTAAAAGTAGAAACAGGCAGAGAAAGATATGGTAGCACGAAACAGCTAAGTCTCAAACCAGTTAAAAATAAGTGGCAGACCCTCTGACATCCCCCAGTAAGGCAAAAAGCTTTCTACTTCTCCAACTGCTCAAAAAGTGGGCAAAAGCAAAGTTAAGGAAGGAAAATGGGTAGAAAACCTCTCTGCTCTGGGAGCCAGAGGACACAGACAGGAGTTTGCACATGGAGCTGCTGGGCCTGGCAGCTGGAGACATCAGAGCTGCAGAAGAAACTAGTGCTACCTCTTGTATGGATGGGAGCTTTTCAGCAGGGCAAGACTGAGCACCTCACTAGTGCCTTTTCATAAAGGGTTGTGTCACCTACTGGTTTTGGAACTACAAAGTACTTCAAACACTGACGTATGCTGTACCTGTGACAGTCTTCTGACTAAGGAAAAGGGAAATCTGAAAAGGCAACTACTTGCAGCAGCTGCTCTAGATCATTTAACACACACTTGTAACAAATCCAAGTTAGCTGAAAACTTCCCATTCCTCCCAAACAAAACAAACAACAATCAAGGCTTAAATGCAGAATCAGGAGACTTTAGCATGATTTAAAATTGTCCAGATACTATCTCCTGTGGAGAATTTTAGCCAAGGCAAAATCATCCCTTTGGACAGCTGCATGTCAAGATTAACACACACAGATCATAGGCACAAACTCCAGAACACACAGGCTATATAGTATTTTAATGGAAAACACCAAGACATCGAACTCATTTCTCTCACTCCCCCTCCCCCTCACAACCTCCTCTCCACACTTTTAAGAAAAACTGAAATGTTTGCAAAAACGTGAAGAAGAAACACCAAAAGTCATCGTCCTGGCAGTACTTGTGCGTTTACTGGAAGAAGGAAAAAAAAAACCCAAACGAACAACAAAAATAACAGGGGCATTTGTTCATTCATTCACCGTCTCATCCATCCATTCACAATTTCTCTTTGCAGCCTCTTTCAAATCTGGGTGAGCAAGCCTTCAAGGAGCTGAGCATCCTCAGCCGGCATTGATGAAATCACAGGAAGACAACACTCAGGAGCAGGCTATTACAAAGCACACATTTCTCGAGCAGATCTACCCACACGACAAACTGGAAGTTTTTAATGTAAAGCATTTGCCAAAGTTGAGAAAGAAAGAGAACATACATAAAAATGAAACACACACACACAAAAAAAATTAAAAACTAGTAAAGATCACTTTTAGTAACAGAAGAATGTGGTTTGATTCTGGGTGGTGGGTTTAATGAAACTTCTTCTATTTAAGTTCTTTTAGGAACTGATTAGCAACTAAAACAAAGTGTTTCTACAGAAGGAATAATTTAGTGACATAGGCATTTCCAATTACTCCTACTAGCAGCTTAAATAGATGTATACTTTTAATTTTCAATATGATAATACCTTTATCTCTGATGTTAATTTGCAATTCCAGGTATTGTCCTATATATAACAAAGCCACATAGATTCATCAATTCTGGTTTCTGCTAGGGAAAAATTCAGATAACAACTGAGATGTGACTAAAAAAATTCAGGAACTCTGACTTTTGTAGAATCTCCTATCACAGACTGTCAGGGAGGGAGGGAATCACACTCTGGAAAAACAAAAGCTTAATTAAGTGCTCAGCAATAGGAAAGATTACATGAGCGGCAATGGGAAACATCTCTAAAATGTCACCTTATATTACTCACCAAATAAAAGCCTGTTCACATTCAAAGCAATAAAATAGATCCATTTCCTGATTAAAATTATTGGCAGCTCTCAGATCTATTAACGAACTATCTTTCGGATCAGAAACATTCAGAGCATGCTTTTTAAAAACAAGGGGTGAGGGAAGGCCGGGTTTTGTTTATAAAACCTTCATCTCTATTTTTAACTTATATATAAAAACTGTCCAAAAGAGAAACATTTACCTATGGTTTCTTTAAGTATAGAAGGAACTGATTTTTGCTATGAACACAAACTCTCTTTGCTACAATAGTCCCACTTCTCCCAGCATTTCTTCAAGATCCTTACAGAGCTTTGTTTCAGCTTTTCTATTTTTCTATCTTGCTACTATTTATTTCAGAGGACAGCTTTTAGGGAGGGAAGTTCATATACACACAACCATGTTGTGCTGGGAAAAAAATAAGAAAAAAAGGACTAAAAGCCTCCCCAAACTCTAAAGTAGTCATCCATTCCTAATCACCCAGTGATGCCAGCAATACCAGATCTCGCTATTGATTAATAGTGTGCAAGAATAAAAGAAATTTGCCAAAATCCTGCAGCGGGTAAACTCAAGTCACCAGCTAACTCTAGTCCAGCTCTGTAGCTTGGAAGCAGGAATCACTCAGGGCAAAGGTGACCATGGTCCCCAAGTAACACACCAGGGGGCTGAGCAGGGGAAGTAATAGACCTTGTTATCTATCACCACTTTAACATCCTGGTATGTATATATAGATGGTTTGAATTCCCTCCATAAGAAAAGAAAGAGAAGGACATAATCACAAACTAGTGAGCCTTATCTCCAAACGATTGCATGTAAAGGTATTAACTGAAAAGCTGCTTTTATTTTAAGTGTGAGAATGAGTGGAAGTACCTTTAAAACCTTAAAAATGATGACTGTAAGAAACCTCCAGAAACACCGAGCATCATCAATAAGTATAAACAGTTTTAATTTGTTGCCTTAGGTATTGTATTTACAAATCATTCTTACACTCTCTTAGTTGCTATTAAAGTCAGAACTGGGTCAACTTTCTACTTTTTCACACCATATTTGCCTGGACACTGTGGTAAATATTTATTTTATCTGAACAGAAATGTTAAATAAATATGTACATTTGTTGTAAAACAAGCCTCAAGTGTATCAGGTTGTCAGGCCCTTTTCTAGAAAATGTCATAACCAACCACACAGGGATGTAATCAAACCATTTCCAGAAACAAACTAGCCACCCATACCATAGGGTTAGATGCCATCACTTGGAAAATACTTTGCTGCTTATCCAGCAAGCAACCTGAAAGAAGAATTTTGGCGCATGGCAATGCGCTGCAGTTGACCATAGTGCAGAGAGTCGTTTTCAATAGTAATTGAAAAAAAAAAATCTTAATGTTATTTGCCATTTCTTTTCCACTAGGTTTCCTTTTCCACTGCTCAGAGAGGGTTGTGCTGGCTTTCAATACACTCAGTTACGCTTGACCCCTCGAACATTTATTGTGTGGGAGCAATCTTAAATCTCTAAAAAGTTGATAAAACGTTTCAGGCACACAACTAAGCCGACCTCGTGTCCCTAGCAGAAGTCTATACAGCTGTACAGCAAATAAAATGGTGTTTGCTTGTTTTTTTTTCCTTTTTTTTTTTTTTTTTTTTTTTTTTTTTGAGGTGTACATTTAAAAGAGTGCGTCGCTGGTAAGCGAGTAAGTTCTCACTCATCCATTCAAATCAGGACCTCTTAAAGAAAACGAAGTTGAGATCAACAGTGTGTGCCTCGTATCGGTTCCCACAACCACAGCAGAGCTGGAGCTATTGATTACATGCACAGGAATAGCCTTGGGGAGGCAAAGTGCAAAGATGAGCACCGCGCTGTTCGGGCCCGCCTCACAGGACACGCTATCGCCCCGATAAGGGACTTCTCCCACCGAGGACAAGCTGCTTAGCTCACGCACGCACACACCTTTAAAACTTAAAGCAAATTTAATGGAGCTAAGCTGCCTTCCCAGGAAACCACAGGTTTGAAAATGCAAGGCTCGTAAGTGATGCTAGGAAACCCGAGGGCAGTGCTGAGGTCAGGTCCCCACCAGCTCCGAGAGCCAAGCGGATACCATCCTCCTCAACCTTCTTCCAGGGTCCAGAAAAGCAAGAGCCAGTGATAGCTGTAAAGAAAACTCTGAGCTCCCCCTGCGTCGCTCTTAGCCGGGGCAAGGCACACTGGGTTCGGAGAGTCCCGCTCCCCCACGGTCCCAGCCCCATTGCACGGCGGCCGTCCGGGGCTCTCCACGCCGCGAGGTGCCGGGGAAAGCCCGCACCGTGCTCGACCCTTCCACCGGGAAGCGGGCAGAACGCCACAGCTCCCCCACACCTCCGCCGCCGCCGGCGGGACCCCCCACCCACTACCAGCGAAGTTTGGGACCAGTCCCGCCCAGACTCCGTCCTACCTGCTCCCGGGGTATGCAGGGCAGCGAGGTCCGCCGGTGCGTCTTGCTACTGCCGCTCGACATCTCAGCGGAGATCATGGAGCTGGACCGCCGCCGCCGCCTGAGCACGGGGGCTTCGTCTGCGGCCGGGGGGGCGGCGGGAGGCTCCGCCAGCGGGGCGGCCCTCCGCGGAGGCCAGAGCCGGTCGGCGTAGCCGGCCAGGAGGATGCCCAGCAGCCCCAGCAGGTAGGCCAGGTAGGGCCGCCAGAACGTCGGGACCCTCTCCAAGGCGACGAGGGACGTGGTCCTGGCCGCGCTAGTCACGGCGAGCATGAGGACGCCCTGCCTCAGCTTCAGCACCAGCCATGTCACGGCGGCCAGACAGCTCAGCACCACCCCCGTGGCGGCGAGGGAGAGCAAGTGATCCTCCCCCGCCGCCAGCGCCGTCTGCGCCACCGCTTCCCCCCCGCAGCAGGCGGCCAGCAGCAGCGCCGCCGTCCGCGGCCGCACGCCGCCGCGCCGCAGGTAGCGGCCCGCGCCGAAGAAGGCGCCAGCCAGGCCCAGGGGCACGGCGCCGGGGG
>JAAGNO010015033.1:0-41181 GCA_033439905.1 Ceryle rudis
TGTGGGGTGTGGATTCAGCCCACCTCTCCCGACGGCGACGGCCAGCCATGCTCAGTGGCACCCTGCTTCCTCCTCTGTCACCCTCCAACCCGGCCAGGGCTGACAGAGGTGTCCCCAGCAGCCCACGGGAATGGATGTGCACCAGCCCGGGTGAAAGGGGGACACAGGCCCTTTGGTGAGCTGCACGGGAACGGGCAGGGAAATCCTGCAGTCAGGACTCCTCCACCACAGCAGGGCACAGCAAGACGTTCCTCGCTCGACCTAGAGGATTTCACACGCCTCCTGCCTCAGCTGCTTTTCACCTCCAAAAGGACAGACAGATCTCACCCCACTTGCCGGAGCCACAGCATCAGACGACACCCCATCGGATATGTAACGTTGCCCCTTCCAAACCACATTTTGTAACACAAAGGGCGCCTTACCCCGCCCAGCTGGAAAGCACAGGAGAAGCCTCGCTTCATTTTCACGGTTTATAAATACATCGGTTCACAAAAATTACTTCGTTTCTAGCCCGAAGAAGGGAAATGAGAAAATTGGCTTGCAGATTGGTATAAGGAGCTTAGCACACGTTATCCAGCACAGGGCAGTCACATTTTCAGCAGGCTACAGAAAGGGTATCATTTAGAAGCACTACATATAACGCTAAAATACATCATGTAGCAGAGGGGGAAAACTTGCCTTTCACATTCCACTGAATTTGGGATCAGTAACAAATATGGTTAGGCTGTATTAATAAACCCACCCCTAACTACAAGAGGAAAGCGCCTACTGGCAGGTAGGAAGGAAAGAGAAGATTTGTTTCAAAAGACTAGTGACTTTTCTAGGCTCGGACTTGAGCGCTCAAATACAATCCATAGCAGCGTCTCAAAGACTTCTCAGACATCAAATTTGCCACATGCATCTAAAAATATTATCCATTCACATACAAACAGACACAATTTCAATATTAATGCTGCTACTGAGACTAATTTTACCTTTAACTTCCCCGTGTAAGAACATACACTTTAGTGTGAGGTGAAAATGGTAAGAGCGAATGCACATACTTGAAGTGTTAAGACGCGATCAGACACAAATAATAAAACCAGTGCAGATCTCTGCAGGAAGAAACAAAAGGATTTGAATGGAAAGCTAAAAAATTTAGCAAAAGCAGCAATCTCTGTCCCATATGCGTGGCAGAAGTGTCGATTCCAAGCAAGAATCTTTAGGCAACTGAAATACCGGGACTGCTATTGCAACTTCGGTGACGCTATTTTCCACCGGTGAGCCATGACGTGATCAAAACAAACCAAACCCAACCAATCTTAAAACAACTAACAACAGACCACAACTCTTTCAATAAAACAAGCATAGTCGAATCCTCTTTTAACCTACGGTGCCAAATAACCGGCCGTAAGAATGCGACGTTCGGCATATCCAACACATCTTCCAAACTGCGGCCCGAGCCCTGAGACCAGACCGCTGTAAATCAGGAATGACCCCAGTAAAATAAATAAATAAACAAATAAATAAATAAATAAACGAGAGAGCATGTATCTGACACCATACTCAGGCAAAGGAGGATTAGGCAGGAACTAACTTACATTTGACATGGAAGCTCAAGCACCCTATCGCTGGGCTTTCAATTAAAAACTTCCAGGTGTTAGCAGAAAGCCCCGTTTATGCAAAATTAATTCTGAATTTGGCTCCCAGAGCCTTGCCTCACCACGTGACCGTGGTGGTTTAAGTTAAGTGTCTAAAATAGAAAGCTGGCCCTACACAATCCTATTACAGTCAGTAAGGAGAAAGGGGGCACTTGGCGTGAGGCAGAAAGGAAAAAGTGACTTCTCGGGGCATTAGGTGCCTTCTCTCCAAATCCCCCATTTTAGACGGCCGTTGAAGTTTTCTGAGAGCGCTGCAGAAGAACGCGTTGGGTTTCAAATACCTCTCGCTTTACGGATTGTCCCCGTGACGCGCTGGGACGCTCGTTACGTGCAGTTCCGTGGCGCCCAAAGTTAAAAAATATCCCTAGCTCAAACCGGACGTGCGATTTTTAAATGTCAGAGCACCGTGACCGCGCAGACCCGGCCAAACCAGTACACGTAAGAAGTTACCTGGCCGAGATAGGAGGGCTTTTGCACTTCTCTGTCTTCCATTTTTTCCACAGAACCATTGCAAATCGCTAGCGAGTTTAGCATCGTTCAGAGAACTAAACTTTGACGGCATCCCAGAGCGCTTTCACTTGAACGCCACGGGTTTCAGAAGAGTTGCGCCAACTTCCAAGAGCGGAAAGGGCCTCCCTGAAACCATATCTATATCTCTATCTATTTACACACGTGTATGTGTATATACATATAAAAAACTGTATCGGTATCCCACGTTCACGGCGAAGCTAGCAACCTAGCCTCGATAGAGGGGCAGGGTTCTTCCACGATATGTACCGTGGAGGCAGAGGCACCGACGGGCTCTCCCTCCGAACGACAGCTCGGACAACGAACCTTTTGAACCGTAAGCATCACGGCGTGCCGCTGAAACCACCCCTTCCTCTGACAGATGCAGTATTTCCAGTGAGTAGGCACACGCTGCTTTTTGGCTTTGCTAAAAGAATATGAAAGATCAAATTCAATGGGTTATTTAGAAACCGGTCAGATTTCCCGATGCTTCTACAACTCTTTAATAACGTGTCTGCGCGTAGCATTTATGGGACAGGATGGGAAGTGGAAAGAAGTGAATTCACAGGTGGTCTGGGACAGCGAGATAAAAGGAAAGAGACGTGCCGTGACAGACGTCCAGGCTGCCCAGCTCACCCAACACAGTCCAACCGGATGCCCAGGTCTGTGCAAACAGCATTGCCAAACGTGGGCACGTTGCCCTGTTGCTCTACCCGATCTCAGAAGAACAGACGGAAACGGACTCAAAACCGGTTCAAGGAGATCCCTTAAGAGCGAGACGCTGACTTCCATTTAATCTTTCTCTAAATTATCCATTACTGAGCAAGAGCTCAATGACTCGTTATCTCTTCGCTGTTTTGGGCGGAGACACGAATATACGCAGCCTCGCTTAGCAACCTTCAGCGATATACCCCTCTTAACTTGCAGCAAGACGGGCCCTGAGCCAGCGTCACTTTGCTGGGGTTCTGGTAGGAGGGAAGAGAGCTACAGAGCTTCCCGCAGGCATCCCAGAGCGCAGACAGTAGGGAAGTTCCTGCAGGTACCCCGCTGAACGGGGAAAGAGCTGCTCTCCCCTTCTTTGCAGCAGAGAGCCCGTCTCCCTGCAAGGAAACCTCCATCTCTTTAGGTTGCTCTCATGGGGCACAGAGAGGCAGATGACACCAAAGAGTCCGCCCTTGTTTCGGTCTTCGGGGACTGTTTTCACAGCGGAGACATTCCCTTCTGCAATACTGCAGTCCCCAAGAAACCCAGAAGGACGGTTTCACGCTCCGAGTAGTATAAGCAGAGTCCAAGCTGTCATTCCGTCCCACTCCCTCACGCACGCTAAAATTATTCTACCGCTCATAAGTATCAGGCTTACCGTGTGGCACTTCAGCAATGTACTACGCAAAACCAGAGCTCACCCCGAACTGAAAGGACCGCCTACCTTTTGGGGACAGTTTAATCTTTGTGACCTCTCTGCAAGACGTCTGCTGTGGATGACCGACAAGAAACCAGCCAATCCCAGCCGTCCATGTCACTTTGCTGGTATGACTGCCTCAGAACCGAGAACTGTCCCAAAATTACCGCCCGAGACAGCATTGCCGTTTCCGCTAGGATGGCGCGCACCCAGTTAAGCTCGCCGCAGATATCGGCTTGGACAGCAATGCTGCACCGAAAGCTCCCAGTCTACTCCCGACACCCTCAGCTCTCACAATTCTGTGTTGGAGACTATGAAATATGCACTCTGCCGTTCCCAATCTAGCAAGTGAACCAAGCTTGGGCAGAAAGAGAGATGCGTGGAATTGAAACTATGCAGCTCAAAATCCACAAGGTTCATTTTCTATCCGTCTTCTCATTGTGTTTTTTGAAACACGTATTAAATGTGCGCTCGGCACCGTGCGGAAAATATCCCTGGCTACGTGCTTGCAGCGCAACTCTCTATTTGCGCAGCCAGTCGCACGCGGCAAATATACAAGGAAGTACCCGTTTTCAGCACAAGTCAAGGCATTATTCAACTGGAGTAAGTCTTTTTTTTTTGCCAAACCTCCTCTGAACTACTACGTCAGAAGCGTAGGGCAAGGGAGAAATGGAGTTGCTGGACCCGCTATTCTCATTCTCTGACAAAATTAATATTCATTTGAATCTTCCACTGATAAAGGCAAAACAAGTCATTTAGAAGGCTAAGAAGAGTTAAACAATGTGTTGAGCCCTAATGTTGATGCAACAGGTAAAAATGATTTGTGCAGAATGCATTCTAGTCTGAACTTGGTGCGGAACCACTCTGCATATTTTGCATTTTTAAGGGAGATGACTAAATGTGGTGTTAATTTCTTGTTTTTCTCCCTCTCCCTTTCTTCTGTCTCAGTTTGCCAAACATAGCCGCTCGATGGCATAATCATCAAAGCAAGAGTGGAATAAAAGCTTACCTACCTTTCCTGTGTTTATAAAAAGACAGCAAACATTTCAGTGTGATATACTGACAGGCTTCACGTCTCACAACACCGTCCAACTTCCTAAATCACTTCTTTGGAACATCCACATAAACTCATCTGCCTTTCCACACAGCACACAAACCGTTTTGGTACAAATCGGGTCTTAGCCGGTCTGGAGGGCAGGTGTCTACGCAAAACAGCTGCAGGGGTCTGAAAAGCTACATAACGTGTAGACGGACAAAAAGAACGACCACATGGGACAAATTCTGTGTACACACTGGTGTAATCGATTACAGAGTTAGTCCATCCCATCCAGTACAGCCACTCCAGATTTCCATCTACGGAGCTGAGGTAAAATGTGGACTGCTACAGATAATCTGCAATTCCCCCCCGCCCCTTGTTCTTCCAGGCTTCCCCCTTCTACTAAAAAACAGGAAAAATGCAAAGAGGTCAAATAATTCAACTCTAGAAGCAAGCACCGAACTCCATCTAGTGCGTGCACATGCACCTGCTGATGGATATTTGAAGCAAAATCAAAACGAAAACACCTGAAATTCTGGCTACGCATAAGACGATCTATCTGCCCACCTCCCCTTTACCGATACAAAAGATACTTGCCGTACGATTGCGCGGAACCAGACCTTCGAAGCTGATTGCCCACCTTATGCTTATTCTATCACGGTACTATAGAAAGAGACGATCGGTGCGTGCTTCTCAATCGCTCTCACGTGCACAGCGAGGAGAAGTCATTTGCAAGCATCATCCAGCGCAGCTCCCGTCGAGTCTGCAGATCGTGCTCCTTTCCCGCTGGGCCCAGGCAGCTTCCCGCTGGTCCAGCTGCATCCCAATCCAGCACAGAGTCTCCAGTTTGTGATGTATGCAACCTAGCCTTTTTATTTCTTAGCGGCGGGCAACACGGTAGACTTCAGTTTATTTTAAACTTAAGTTTATTTTAATGATGAGCAAATCCTGTGCCACTGTGAGGGCCAGCCTCACCGCCCTCCAGCAGCCCCTTTCAGAAGTGCTGTTTAAAACCTTCGCCAAAAACTTCCAGGTTTACGCTCTTCCGGATCTTGCCACGTAATGCACGCGCCTGGTAACTTCACGGTTATTTGTTGCCTCTGCACAAGCGTCCAGAAGTCCTGGGGAAGAGGAAACCACAAATACTCCTTCTGGGTGAAATGAAAATCATTACGTATTTGCATAACAAAGTGATATTAGCAAAATCTGTTCAGCACGTGAAGGCCAATCCCCTGCTTGCGCTTATTGGTCGCTTAGCTTTCCGGCTTTCCAGAATTTACTTACCAAAGCGATCTCAGCTGCTGCGGCTTCTACATCCAGCTCTCCTCACGGTCATCTGGCGAATACGCCCCCGAAGCTTTGCTTTGGCTGGCTCGCACCAGCCCTCTGCACCATAGGTTTGCCTGTCTCGGGTGGGCTACTGTGAATTCTGCTCCGGCAGGGCTCCCGCCGCAACGTCTTCGGGTCAGCGATGCCAGCTTTCCTCCCAGCCCCCAGCCCCACAAAGTCACCCCTACTCTGACTAGACCCATCGTCTCCCGTATCCCCCCGCCCTCTCCAGAAGCCATCGCTCCAGAGAAACCTTCTCTCCTCTCACTCTCGCGACCCAGCCAGCAGAAACTCTGCAGTCAGCTCAGAATGACTCACTTATCCTAAGCTGTATCATTCCCTCACAACCCTCATATACACACATTCCCATGTACAACACCGTGAAGTGCATAACCAGCCCAGGAGGACAGTAAACAGCGCATCAGCCAGCTGCACTCGGAATCGCGCTATACAAACTGCAACGTGAGGAGACGGCTCTCCCCTTTACTGGGGAACAAAGCGTTGCTCGCTCTCTTTGAATCCCCTTGCTCTCGGCCTTAGAGATGTGCACAAAAAACAGCCTTTTGCTAGGCAGGGTCACCGTGAGAAGCTTGTGCCAATCCGCTCCCGCGTACATCCACTACGTCTATCCTTTACGCTCGCTTTTTTACGCTTGCTGGACCGGGTATTTGCTCAGGTGGCCAGCATCGGCCTCCCGCTGGAGGTGCCTTCACGGCATGATTTCTTCTCCGGGGCCCAGAAATCACATGTTTCTGTGATCACAGAGAACTTCTGCTGTGGGATCTGTAATAACTCTGCTTGGAGCTGAGCTGAAATAAAACATGCCTCGAGCGAACAATAGCCAAATAAGGAGCTGTGTTTTTAATTCGTGTAAAGTGCATTTACTGCACACAGGGCTAATCTGCACGGCTTCACTACATTCAGCACTCGTGGTTTTGTCTTCTCCGCGGTGGGAATGGTGGCTTGGCCTGCACTGCTCGTCCCTGCCTGCCTTGCGGAGAATCGTCCAAAGGTTTTGTTCATTTTTCATCTGATTTCTTTTCTGTATGCAGTGAGTTGGAGTTAATGACGGACTTTCCCCTATGACCTCTTTCACCGATGGCCAAAGGGAGAACGTCTAATGACCGAGCTCTACGACGCCTGGAGATGATCTTCCCATTCTTTATGCGAGATAGAGGTCAGCTATTAAGGTGGTGCTGCCATCCCCCGCTTCCTTCCGCCAGCTTTGAAGACGCAGCTGCATCGGCGAGGCTGCTGCCGGGATCTCGAACTTAAGAGCTCACAAAGCGCTGCTGTGTTTTCTGAGCCGACACCTTACCATACAGCTACCAAAATCTAAAGTGGGGCTTAATTGCCGCCACGGCTCGGGCTCCTCAGGCAGCTGGCCTTCCACAAAACCGCTTTTGATCGGTCAGAAGAATGCAAAGCTGCCGATGCCTCTCCATAAAATTCAACCGCACTCAGCAGCGTGTCATATCACGTAACACAAAAAAGTTTCTAATGATATCAAAGCATCCTGTTGTGACAGTTAAAGAACAAAGAACTTCAGATTTTGGCATAAAATGACTTTTCGAAACATTTTATTTTGTACTAAATAGTAACCCTTCCCGTGATTCTGCTTGCGGCTCGGGACGGAGCTATTCACCACCGATCTCACGCTACTTTTCAGCTTCGCTCTAACATCCAAATTAACAACAGCAACAACAACGACAGTTCCGAATATTATTGCAAGACCAAAGATCCAGACTCCACACGAAAAGAACAAAACCGGGATTTTGTCGGGGACATAAAGAAATACAAAATAATCAAAAATGCGCGCAAGCCAATAATAAAATCCGTAGACCGTAACTTATCTAATGCCGTTCAGACGCGCTTGGAAACAACGCGCAGACATATACGCACACCCCTTCCCCGTGGTACGTCATATCTAGAGTTCTGGGGGTGCCCTGCGAGGACGCGCGACTCTCCCATCGATGCCTAAAATCGGCGACCTTACGACGCGGTGCGCAAACCCTGTACCTGCAGTAAACGTCACAATGCGCGATGACAGGGTCCCTTTGGAACAGAATGGAGAAATGTTCGCTCACCTTACTTTTATAGCGGGCGCTAATTTCTGGCTGGACAGTTTGCATTTCTTTCTGCTAAACCGTCACAGAGCGTAAGAACGTAGACGGGAAGCTTTCATGGCATTATCACTCCTCGGAAAGCCGCTCTCTCGGTGGTTACCATATGTTCTGCACGTCCGCTTCGCTGGGGGTCTACCAGGGGCTGAAAAGCGACGAGATGTTGGGAAAAACCCAACGTTGATGTTTTACAGAAATGCGGTGTAGCAACACTCAGCAGCTTTATGGGCGCTACCCTGTTTGTCTAAGAAAAATAAAATTTTCTTTAAAATGAAAGCCAGATTACAGAAGGGCTTGGGGACAGATTTTCACTTACAGCAGAGAGCAGACTTTCTCCCAGAATGGACTGGCTAAGAACTAGAACATATAATTCAAGAAGTTACATTTACGGTACCGCTCCGGGGTCCTAGCGTTTGAATGCGAGAAAAAAAAGACAGAACACCGGGAGATTAGCTCGCAGCTAGGGTAAGTGGGAAGCAATCAAACCAGTTTAGGGAGCCGCTAGCAATTTTGCGAATTACTTGGTGAATACCATTCTTGCATTGCAGATATTACACCTGAGATTTTGTCAGAAATGAGGTTGATCGCCCAAGTCAGACATGGGGCAGCCAAGCAACGCGGAGTCCCACGACAGAAGGCTGGCGTCGAGTGCCAGGAACGCTGGTAACCCTTACGTTTGCTCCTGCTAGCAAGGGAGGTGCTCGCGTCGGGAGCCGCCTGCCCGGACGGTGCGAGGACGTTTCCTCTGCGACGTCGAAGAGCTGCCGCAGCCGTGGGCCTCGGTCCTCCGCGTTTAGCTGCCCTGGGAAGAGGCACCATTGCCCCCGCCGGCCCGTCCTCCGGCCCGTCCTCCGAGCGGCGCCGCGGCGGGCGCGGAAGCTCCTCCCGCCGCCATTCGCGCCGCCGACACCAGGGGGCTCTGCGAGCCCGGACACGGCGGCGGGTCCCGCCGTGCCCAGGGCCCTTCCCGCCCTCTCGGGCGAGCAACTCACCTCCGGTTTGCCCAGATGCTGTGCAGACTTGAGGGTGCTACAGATGAAGCGCTCTGTATAAAAGCAAGATATTACTGTAAAAGATTTTGTTATATTTTGCAAATGGCAGAACTTCATAATATTTCAGGTTTTATGGGAAAGAAAAAAAACAGGTTTATAAGTCTCCCCCAAATTACTGCAGCTTTGAAGTAACAACTTTCACTCTGTAATTGTCGGAACACTCCCTCTCCTTGCAGTCGAGGGATTTTTAACGTGCCAACTGCTCAGACGGAGGCTCTCGGCCCCTTTCCAAGGGGAACGTGCTCACAAACAGAACAGCTCAGTCCGTATTACATAGTGTTAGCTGCTCACAGAGGTCCAGACCTGCCTGAAAAAGTTTCCCGGGAAGAATTTAAAACACCCTGTTGCTAGGAAGCCATGGGACAGGAGTTTCTTTTCTTTAGGAAAGACTGCGGCACCTCCATCCCAGCTGCACCGCTGCCTTAGGAATTGGGTCCAAACCTTCCGCCTTGCCTTTAGGTGCTTTTGCAACTCACAAACTCCTTGGACTTCGCCAAGTACAAAGGGCCAAGATGCACGGACTCCACAGCCAGTGTGGGGTCTTCCTTCTAGTTCCCTCAAAGAGCGAGGCACAAACCGACTCTAAACCAGTATAAAAATCCCCCTACCTGCCCCTCAACGCAAAGCCAAGATCTTTCAACTGTTTATTTTTCTTCAGGATTATTTTAAAATAGCTAAACAAATCACTGGGAGAAGAACCACACAGATGGACCTTAGGTCCCTCTTCTGACGACGTGGTCATAGAGAACAACATGGAGATAAAGATCGGTTTCAATAGGCATCCGGGTTGTGTCGTCTCCTGGATAGGCCTGAAACACAGAATTTTATAGACAGCCAGTCAGAAGAGAGAAAAGACATGTTTTCTGACGACATGAATTTTCTTCTTCTTCTTCCTCCTCTGGAATGTAAAGTTTGATCAATGCAACTAGCTCTGAGGGTGGGGATTTCTCAAGTGAAGATTCATATCCCGCCATCGGGCCATTCATTTCTCCTGCAGTGCTTCTAGTAGATAGAAAGACAACGTTCTTTTAGCTAACTACAACTAGGAACAAGTAAAGGGACCATTGACTAGTCAAAGAGAAGGTCCGCTTGCTGAACCTCGTGAGGGAGAACTCATGCTGATTTCATCTCAGACCATAGCAAGAACATCTCAAAAGCTTGTTCTCCATCAGTAAGTCTGACAGACAAGCCAAAGCCATATAATCTCACAGGGACTGACAGGCCTGTGCCCCGCAACCTGCGGAGAGGCACAACATACACGCACAAATGCTTCTCGGCGTGTCTCTCGGCTCTCTTTCACATAGGCGCTAAAAGGCTGGTTATCTGTTACACATGTTCTGCAGCTGCAGAAAGTTAGATTGGTGGCCCACTTTCGATGCAACCAAGCACCTTTTTAGGTATGCATTTTGGAATTTCTAACAAACCAATGCACTTATTTTGAAGTGCATATAATTTGATATTTTGAACTGTTACTATTCATATGCAACCATCTTCCATGGGAAACACATCAAAGAAACCATCATCCTAGATCAGTTCCGTAGAAACCCAGACAAATTACTGCCCGGCTTAGTTCACGTTGATTTTGAGAGTAACCAAAGCCCGAGTGTGTTTGTCGCATCCAATCGGTGGTCCAAGGACTTCAGCCGTACAGTTTAAAAAAGGACAGTCGGCATCACAGGAACACGGTCGGTTTCTTACAGAGGGAAGCTGTCTGTCTATAAAGTTAGTACTCATCCAGCTCTCAACGCGAAAGATAAAATACCCAAGGCAATTTAATCGGCTTTTGACCGCGGCCGAAAATGGGATGTTGGGCTGCGACTCGAGCATTTGCTTTGTTTGCATTCAACTGCAGAGTAAATAAAAATTCGAGACAGCTCACCTTCAGCCACAATAGGATCAGAGCCATTTTTAGGCGAAAGCAAAGCATACGTTCACTCTGTCAATCCTATCTAAGACACACAGAGTCCACAATGTTTCCCTGGTTGATAGAACTAATGAGGCACAAATATTTTCCTACCTTTGCTTCAATTTGCAAATCTTTTTGCACCATCTACCGCACGCCGCAGAAACATGGCTCTCCACGAGAAGAGGCATCTAGTGTCAAATTTCTCTTTAGTGAGGGACAGTATTTAAAATCCAAGTTTCACTCTCATGCCACTGACAATCCCAACCTGCTATAACAACTAAATGACCTTAATGGGGTCGCTTTCCCGAGGACTTCTCAAATCTTAGGTACTAAGGAGGAAGAATAAGGGTGGCATGCACTAGGGGAAGGAATTCCTCCACCGTCAGCTCACCGCTTCGAAGCGCCAAGGTAGAAGATGGCCCGCGCTGGAGAAGCAGGAACTGATTCTGCTTTCTGGATTTGCTGCTGTTCAGCGGGTCCTGGCAGGATTTAGGATATGACAGTTCCTGCAAGTTGCAGCTTTTGCTTCAAAGTACCCTATATTTAGTGATTTTAATCCAATATTCAATTATTTATTTTTATCCACCCACAGGCACATTTTGTAACAGAGGTTGGATTTTTAGAAGGAGAGGAATACGTGGTCCACCATCCTCACGATGGGTCACCAACATTTTAGATTTTTTTTCCTTTTACCTAGAGGCCATGTGTCATCCCCCGAGTACAACACAGTGTCCTCCCACACCAGATGGACCTGCCTATACGCTCCTATGCTTCAGTCTTCACATCTTCCAGCCAGTCCCTGCTTTGCTGCTCAGCCTAATCCCTCTCCCATGATTCCCTTTCCTTAGCGCTTCTCAGCAATTCAGTTCATAGGAAATAGCCTCAGCCTGCAGCCTATGCGGACAGTAAGGGCAACAGTTTCTTCCAACCTTTTTGGCTGGAAGGAAAAAGGACAGGGAAATGGGCAGGGTGTGAGAGAAACCCTGCTTCAGAAATCTTTCCATTTTATCAGGCAGTTCAATGTCCAATTTTTCTCCTCACGAGAGGAAGGCCTAAGCGCAGTCAGTCATAAACAAGGGGGGCTAAGTCTATCCTGACAGGGACAAGAGAGGCTGTGTTAACGAGGGGAACGGCACGTCCGAGTAGGCCTGAAATATTGATAAAGACACTATTTGCAGTCGGACTCAACAGTTTAGCGGTCAAATGCCAGCGCATAAAGGCAATTGGGAATATTGTGGGAGGGAAGGAGAAAAACGGGGGGGGGGGGGGCCCGGACACGGACACATTTACCTTGGGATCCACATTTATTATTTTCCTGTTGCTTTTGTTCTTGAAGAGGAGTCCACAAGCATTTACTGCAATCACTTGGTAATTTGGGCTGGAATTTGACGTGCTGACATTTCTATCCCAATTGTAAATGCTGTGAAAACGTGAAACAGAAACGCTATACTTTTAATGGATATCATTCTTCTACCTTAAAGGGCAGATTCTGACCTCCTTATTCATGCTGAGTAGTTTCTGATTCCACAACAGCCCCTCTGAAAGGCAGACAGATTCACTGAGGAGCAGAAGTCTACTAACTATTAGAAAACCTGTCCAAACGTGCTCTTACACATCTGATCTCTGGCAAACCAAAACTGAGGCCCCTCGCCGCCTACTCATCCATTCAGTACTTGTGTTACCTAAAGACTCGAGAGCCCAGGTTATAACCAGCGGAAAGGGGTAGTGCTTAAGAACTACTACTGTGACGGAAACCAGCTCTGGAGGCCACCTGCAAGTGCTTCCCAGACCACCACAGACCTGCAAACCAGATGTGGGAACCAGCAGTTCCCCGTTAGGATCTCGCTGGAACTCTCTTGCTGCCTTACTGTTTTCTTTCTCTTGTTTGCAATATATTCCTGGTAGTGGGGAGGTTTTGGAAGTGGGAGGGGCTGAAATCCAGCTCCCCCGAGAGCCGTAGACATCAGCCTGGGATTAATTCTGGAGCAAAGTGTTCAGTAAGGCTAATTGTGCTCACTAGTTTCTAAAAACAAAAGTCAAAAGCTCACTGTGTCAAATGCAGTTTTTATCAGGCTTTCTCCCAGGTCAGGAGTGCTGGAATTCCCCCAGCCTTCTCGCGCTTTTGGTTTTTGACTTCTCGTCGGTTTTTATCACCTGACCTCAGCCCTTTTGGTCCTTGTGCTCACAGCACAGCCGGCGAATGGGCTTTCATTCGCACGGTCAATGTCAGCCTTCGGTCAGAAACCCTTCTGGCTCAGACGTACCTAACAAATGGCACAAAGGATGGCACTGATAGGGGTACCTCCCTGGGATACTCGTTCGATTACTAAAGCGGCAGATCCCATTTCTGCTGCCGCTCAGAGGAGCATCTCTTTTGCAAAAGAGGGAGGAGGCAGGAGGAAATAAGGAAATCGTCCTCTGTGTAAGAAAGTTTCAAGAAATTCACAAAACACCTTTTCTTTTGCCTACGTTCTGCTAAGGTACTCCATTCCAACTAGATACGTGGTTCTGGCTTCTAAAACACCTTGATTTCTTCCTCGCTCTGAAAGAATGAAGAACAATAAGACTCACTGCTATATATGCTAAACCTTCTTGCATCCTGAACCCTGCCAGTAGGAATGGAACAATGTATAATGCCTTGGAGATGGACCTGCAACGCCCTTTCGGAATTCTTCCCGACATCACTGGGAGACTTGCCGCCAAAGTCGATAGCTTTGGATTGCAGCCAGATAACGTAAAATGGTAACATAAAAAGTTACGTCCTTGAGAAAGTCAGCATGAGTAGAAGCTCCCCTATCAAACTCTGTGAAGCCTAATGCTTAGATGCCTGCAAAACCGGAGTGAAAAGTCAGTGGATGCAATTCACTCATCTTAGTAGTACTAACAGCTTCGATATACTAACTGGTCACCTCCATTTGTCATCTATAGAATTATTTAATGCTCCTGAATACCCTCGTTAAGTGGTAAACAGAAGATGGTTTTCCTTCACAGTTTAAATCTAAAAATAAGAATCTGCATAACCTTATATACAAATTAAATACACATATTCTTTTAAATCTCCCCTCTGTTACCTTATTTCATCCAGACAGCTTTTCTCTATCCCCCAGGACACAAGTCAGTTGACGAGTCCAACTGCACAAATAGAGATTGTTTCTGCTGGAAAACCACTACCAGACTAGGAAGAAATTGCCCTACATTATCTTGGGGGTGGGGGTGTGTGTGGAACGGATATATGTCTCTCTGCAAAGACTTCCCCACATTCATTAAAAAGAAATTATACATATCTTAAGGTGGAAATAGTCCGTCAGATAATAATTTCCTGCATTTCGCCAGGTTTCCAATCCCACTCCTACCATACGTCCCCATTTAAGCCAATGAGAGTTCAGCCTTTCTGCTGAAAAACCCACGTCTAGTGAAAGCAGTTACGTCATGGACTCCTTCACTCCGTGACAAATGAGTTTCCATCACGTGCTTTGCCGTGAGACACGAACCCCACGTCCGCCGGTAAAACAAAGCGAATCCCTCTGAAGCCCATTACTGAGGGCTAAGAGAATGGGGCAGAGCTCCGTGCAGCGCTCTCCAGCTGCCTTTCCCATGAGCCGCTTGGCATTCCCACGCTCTCCAAAACAAAGACCAGCGGATGGCGAGACGACGGAAGGAAGCTTGCCCTGCATACCTTGATTCACGGTCTTCACCGAAAATTGGCAACATCAAGAGATTCGAGTAAGCCTCACACCCACCTTCAGCAGGTAGGCTGAGAAGGGCTGCTGCAGCGAGAGGACTGCTACTGAAAGAACAAAGTAATATATGCTACCAGGAAATAGTCCTAATACTGACTAAACAGGCAGGAGAGCAGAACATTTTGACCAGAGGAGAAAGGGGTTGGAGAAGGCTTCTCTGGAGCAGCCTTCTCTCCCCTGTCAGTCTGTGAAGGTTAGACTTCTTCACTGTAATCAGTGCATTCTATGATGAGGCTGCCGCAAGAAGAGGGGGCTGGAAATTGGGACCTGGGGAATCCCACTTCATCTGTGTTTCTTTCTCTCGAGCAAATACCAAACTTAACTTCAGCAGTAAGTGCTATTTAGGAGTTACTATAATCCCAATCTAACCAAACTTATTTTTGTTAGCAGAATTCCCTGTGGCTTCATATATGTAAATTACCCTGAGGTGAAAACATGCTATCAGATGAACGTGATCAAATGCCAAAGAAAAAAGTTTTCTTTTTTTTTCTATGATTAGTATATTCAATTACCACGTGTTTTGGAACAAAAGTAACACTTTTCAGCATGGCACTGAAGAAGGGGGAGTGTGAGAGACTTAGCAGTGCCCGTGGTCCAGCTGCAGGAAGAATGCCTCTTGGGGTTGTTTCTTCTTTTTTTAATTTTTCTTTTTTTAAAGACAATGACTTGCTGGTGTGGCGGTATATAGAAAGCAGCATGCGGCGTTTGGGAATACGGACCAAAACACGCGAGGTGGGTTTTTTCCATTCATCGGCTATTTCTGGTCCGAGCAGATTTTCACCCTGCGGACAGGCAGATGCCCTCCCAGAACACAGCAACCCAAGTACAGGGTTTTGTAGCCTTAAAGCTATCCTTTGGATACCAAGACGGCAGCACATCAACCACACGGTGCCTATAAAATATATTAAATCCAAAAATCTCTGGGTCCTTTTGTAGACATGTCTTAAACCGCTTGACATTCCCGTGAGACACGAGGCAGGCTTTATTATGGCTCATCAGCGGCTGGGGGAGCCCAAGCACAAAAACGCTGGAGATTTTTCCCTAGGATACGCGGGCCGATGGCAGCAGAGCAGCAGAGTCCCACAGGTGCCAGCTGCACCCAGGAGATGGGGTTCTTTGGTTGGAGTGCCGTGGCTGTGCACAGCCAGAGAGCTGGACGGTGGTTTTCCTAAAGGCAAATCCTTGCTTGGGAAGGTTACAAACTGGATTTTTACGCCTCAGCATGCGACTGCCCCTCTGTTTCCCTCACTCCACAGCGGGAAAGGAGCTGCAATGGAGGATCTTGGTACACAGCTTATTCAAGGTTTTGAAACGTCACAGTGCGTCGGGGTCTGGACAGACCAGAGAGCGCTTCTGACATCGAACAGAAGGCTGCCAGTCACCATCTGACCAAAAGAAAAGAAGGTGCGCATCTGCGGGGTGAGAGCTTTGTTGTCCCAACTTATTATTTACTATTTAAATCGGCAAAATCAGGGAGACAGAACACAGCATAAAGGTGTTTATGTCTGTGTCGGCCCCACCTTTGATCCCATGGCGTTAGATTATACTACCCTATTCTTTCTTCCCCTCAGGATAAGGATTGGTTCCTTGATTCAGTTCTCCACTTTTCTCTTCCCGCCCACATACACAAAGATAAAACCATTCCCTATAGCAGACTGGGACTACAGTCAAAAACTAATTATAAACAATGATGGTTCAACAGCTTTTTTCAGTTTGTGGTTCTGCGAATTTGCGATGCAAACGATCTGGCTTCTGACCCCCTCCTGGTAATTTACAGACCAGTCTGCTTTAGTTGGGCAGCAGCAGAGGGTGCAGACAAGGGAGATAGGGGCACACGGGACAACAAAGACAACTAGAACTGGGAATAAAAAGAAACAGCGGCTCCTTTACCCTGGTGTTCTCTTTCTTTCTGCCCTCCGGTAGGACTGAACTGGCAATCATTCTAATGGGGGGAAACTGGCATTCTGCACTTGCTTGCCAAGTATGACAAAGGAGCAACATACTTGGATGGGATTTGGCCCGTCAGTCCTTCCGCAGCTTTCTGGTGCAAACGAGGTCAATGCCTTGGTGGGACATGACACGATGTAATACAGCACATATGCCTGACTCTGTGCCAACCGCTGTTTCATAATAATACGCATGTCACAGACCTCCGGTTAAACAAGAACAAGCTACTTTCTCCACCTAAGAAATTGGAAGATGCTGAGTTTTGCTTTTCTTTTTCTCATCCTGACGTAGCTTTGACTGACAAATTATCAAATGATTGACAGGGTAGGGTGAAATATGTTACAGTACTGCGGAAAACCGAGGTAGTTTGTTTTGTCCGCAGCTACTGCGCACAGTAGCCATTCTGGTGGGGGGTTTTTTTGTTTGTTTTGGTTGGGTTTTTTTTTTTCCCTGCTTACCTGTGCTATATTGTCCCTACCAAATTACAACCCTGTAGCATTTAGCTAAACTCACACGGCGGATTAACTTGCAGGCTGCTTGTGAATCCTGATTAACTCCAACGAACTGTCGTACAAAGTCGGCAGAAACAGGCACTTGGCCCATAGGGCAAACCCATGCGTGGGTTTCCTAGACACAGTGGAAAAACACAGTACTGCCTGTTGCACGTGTAGGAGTCGCAGACAGCGAGTGTTTGACACGTCCTCTTTATGCTATTGGCACTGGGAGTAATGGGGATCTCTGCCTCTCATCTGTGGCCAAGCTTCCTTGCTCGGAACTGGCATGGCAAGAGGGACGATGTTTAGCACTACAGCCAGGAACAATCTTGACGGGGGGTTTGGCCTTGCCATTGCCGTTCAGCTAATGTGTAGTTTGCTCCATCTCGTTACTGAACTTGTGAGAAAGGCCTATCAACAACGGGGTCAGCAATGACATGTCCTCACCACGGGCCGGTTTCGGGGATGCACGCTGTGCCAGCTAGCGCCGACGCATCTGAACCTAGCGGGGACGCAGCTTTACCCTCTTGCTCAAATCTGGACACCTCCCACAGCAGCATTCTGCAGCCAGCCCCGGCACCTTCTCTCTGCAGTTCCTGCAGCCTTTCCTTTGCATCTCTCCCAGGCAATACTATAAACCTCGAAATTCAGCTCAGTGGAGAACAGCGGCGAGGCTGCCACTGGTTGCAGCTCGAACCGTTTCATCTTACCGCCTCGTCCTGATAACCCTCAAGCCACAGGACTGCTCCACTTCCCGCCTGGAATCTGTCTCTAAGACTGCCCATTTTTTCCCTACATCAAGGAGGAGAAAGGAGTGTGCGACGGGCAAAAAAGATGAGCAGCCATAGCTTCCGCTGACCTGATGTGAAACTGTATGCCTGCTCTGCATGTCTCTACGTCAGCTCTCACGAGTTTGTGGGCGTACCACGAAGGGCGATTCACTGAAGGAGGTGAAGATATAAATACAAAATGGCTAATGGGAGCGGGACAGCAGTAACGAGCTTCACCCAACGAGAAACACAGAATGACTGGCAAAGGTACATCTAGACTGGGCAAGAGCATAAAGCAAATTTCAGTCCTATGACGTTAGCCGGGAGCGTCTCAAGGATGCTCTATCTCAGAAGCTTTCCCACTGGACGCGGCTCTTATCGAAGCACGAACTAAACGGTGTATTTTCAGTGTATCAAGGCTCGGCATATTTCTCGGTCGGAACGGCAGCAACACAGAGAGGACCTGGAAAGCAGTTCTGTTACACAGAGAGTTGGAACTCCCACGGCAGAAAAGATGCTATCATCCTGCGATTCTGTTTTTCAGCTTTTTTCTAGACAGAATAAGAACCTCTAATCTTCATACAGAGCAGTCAGTTTTGTAGAGAAAAACGCAGGTCTACCTACACTCTCAGCTACCGCCAGCGCAAGCCTTTCCCACGTGTCCCTGTTAACAGCTGCTGTATAGTTCATCTCGTTGGTCTAGCAACCTATATCTAAACCAGATAGATTTTCTTCCTCTGTTTCACACACACACACACACACACACACACACACACACACACACACAGAGCTGTCGAACAATTTGTTGCACAGACCTTACTCATAGATTTTCTTCTGGTCATGAATTACCTATGAATCAAAGATGACTTCAAAAACACCTAATACAATGAGCGCATGGTACATCTATTCCATATACATGCACCCACCCCTGCCCACGGGTATTGGACACGCCGCAGCGGCATCCAGACGATCATTCCGTGCATCTCTGTGCTATTCACTGACCGCCCTTCTCCCGTCTCGTTGCCCTGTTATGTCATGGCCGTTGCGCCTCACCTTCCACCAAAGGTTGATCAAAGGACTTCAATTGGGCCACGTATTTCAGTTCTCATAACCTAGGTGTGAGCCTCAGGAAGATGTCACTAAAATCACCCATCCCTTAACTGGTACACTAAGTTTCCCTTCTCGTTCCCAAAGGTTAGGATTCTTCCTTCTTTCCAGCCTCGTGGCAGAACAGTTCTCTACGGGACACTAACAAGGTTTTAAACCATTGGAAATGTTTCAAAAAACAGCAGGGAAAGAAAGGATGCTACCTTTGCTTCCAGGACAGGAAGGTACCGCTTTTAACAATGTATCATCGTCGACAGGACGTACTTGTAGCCAAGATGCTTTTTGGGTAATCTACACAGTACTCCCGGCACTGTTTGAACTTTGTGAGGGTACACCTCTAGCAGCTTAGGGTGTTGGCCAAGATTAATAAGAGAAAGGGAAGAAGTAAAAGCAATAAAAGGAAAATAAATGCAAGTCCCCCAGAGCTATAGGCCCGATACCGAGACTGACAGGCTCTAGAAGTTGCGCAGTAATTGCTCAGAATGTGTTATCTCATTAGTTCTCTACATCTTTAAATAATAAATCCACCCAACCCATTAGGATTTATGGGCAATGAGAAGAAGTTTTATCACGAAGCTACAAAGAAAATAAGGAGAGAGGAGAGGCATATCACTGTTGAAGGAACAACAGGATGAATAGCTTTTACAGACTGTGCAATTAATAATCACTGAAGGCCCGTTGGAAGTTGCGTACAGCTGATAGATCAATGTGCAAAACCCGAGTCCCTGTTCTTCTGCATACCGGTATGTGGTGATTACAGTAGCAGTCAGCCAGACAAGGGGAAAAAAAAAAAATTTCCAGCGTGCTTTTTCAAAGCATCTTCAGACAGGAGCCAAAAAAAACACTATAAAAATAAAAATCTCAGTCGTAAAAGTTTCCCTCCTAGCCCAGCCTCGGGTATTAAAAAAACCCCAAAAAACGAAACAAAGCAAGCGTCACTTACAAAAACACACGTACAGGGGTCACTCTGTCCCTGTTCCACACCAAGCGGTGTGGCTGGCTGAGGTTATGAACAACATGTTCCCTGGAGAACAGGGGACCTCGAGATCATTCAGTACAGATTTACCAATGCCAGCTCCTCCCCACGGCAGACAAAGGAGTATAATGATCACCAGCGAGACAAAAGATGATCACTGAATCCTCCTTGTCAAAGAATCAAATCTTAGGGAAAGTTTTATTATCTCAAGGGAATTTCTAGGAAAGGCCAACGTAGAAATGAAGAAAGCCATCAGAGTAGAGCATCTGCCTGGTTGTCACATAGGTTCACCTAGTAGCTTTCCTCTTCCATTCGAGAAAAGCCAGAGTATGATAAACAACCGCAGTCCTGCTCTACCATTCAATTGCCTCAGGTGCCAAGGATGCAAGTGAAGTGCCAAGACAGATTTTTGTAGTAGACAGGGTGCACTGCAGGGAGCTTCCGCGGGTTTTTCAAAATCCCCCAGGCACCTGCCTACACCGTGAACGCTTTTCAAAATGTGACCTTCAGATGTGCGCTGAAGTTGCGATAAAAACAATGCTTAGGTGCCTTCTAAGATCAGAGTCGTGAGAAGACACGATGAGCCAGGAGGCCTGGAGGAACTAAATGGCAACTAGAGAGGTAGGTGAGCTAGCGAAGGATGCGTTGAAGTATTTATCGATGCGGATAGATTTGGATGTGCGTATTCGCAGAGCTGGGCCAGCTTTTCCAATGTCTGCCCTTCTGAAGGAAGTGGGGTTAACATCCATGAATAAATTAGCCTGTTGATCAAAGTTTGATTAAGCATCTGAGATGAAATGATGGATTTTTCTGAAGGCATGTATTCAAAGCATGCTTAATGTATGCATGTATTGCTCTATCTTTCTTCCTGTGGTTTCTTTCAAAGGGTCTTTCTTTGCAACTGTCATTTCCTTAGGCAAAGAGTTGAATCCAGAAATAATTCATCTGTAAATTCGTGTGCTAAAACTTCTAATTACCAGCTGAATTGATGAAAAATAAACGTTTTATAAAAAATGAACACTTCCTTTTCCTAGTATTTTACTTCAGTTGTGTGAGGTAAAGCCAGGGGAAACAGTCAACCTTCAAGGCTTGGAAAGGATGCTTTCCTCCTTCCCAGACATGCATGGCAGGTGCAGATCCTCTGAAAACCCGATGGCTTGGGCACCGAGGGAATCTTCCTTCAGCTCAGCCGGTCTGCCGAGTGATTCAGGCCACAGTTTCCAAGTGACCTGGGGACATTTAGATGCAATTCCCCCCCAGGAATTGGAAAGCAGCACACGCAGCCCCTGAGAAGAGCCCCTGAGAAGAGCTCGGTCCCCCTCGCACCTTAGTCTAGAAGTCTGTGAAATTGTCGTTTGCTACCTTGGGCACCGTGGAGGTGGAGCACCGGCCTGCCTTGCCGTTTTCTGCAAGCTCTTGCATAACAAGTCTCGCATCCTCGAAACTTTGCCAACTATACAAACATTTAGAAGACAAACTGTAAATATTTAGGCGCGTTTTCAAAATATCACTCTAGGACTCCCTCATGCCCTCTCCCTCTCTGGCAATATGCTCGAGATTTCATCAGTGACCTTGAGCTTTTAAAGACACGGGAACGGGAGAGATGAGAACGCATCAGGAGTTTCCATCTTGAGCAATGTAACTTCCCTTCAAGTGGCAAAAATGCCACATTTGCACAAAAGGACTACCCCATCTTGAGGAAAAAGGTATTCAGCAGCATCGCTCCGCCGAAGCGCTGTTGTAAAACTCATCTTCGGCAAAACTTGGATTACAAACTCTGGGATTAAGGATGTAAAAATGGCTGGAAAATGAGCTCTGCAGTTTCCAGCTTGACAATACTAGTTAAGAAAAAGATGTGTTTTATTAGGCTTTAGTGAGACCAGAGCCCCCAGGAAACTGCTGAGTCTGGGGAAATCAGTAACATCTAGTAGCATAAAAACAAAATCTTAAAGATTAACTTCTTTAGTAACTTTAAAACCAGTAAGCTTTAAATTCAGACACCCAAACTGGCCTCGATATGACGCGTTAGTTTCTTACAGTTGCACTTCTGGTACAAGAAAAGGCCTATTCTCTTTGCTGCTAAAAAAACCCCCTGATATAACCCATCCCTACAGTCATTTCAATCACTGGTGTGACACGCAGCTATACCGAGTTTGAATGGCTAAAATAAACAGAACTATTGAGAATAGACTGGGGTTTTTTACTGCTTTCAAATCACAAACATGCTATCGATCTGGGAGTCCGACATATATCATTTAAACGTACGTTTAGCAACGGAGCAAAGAGATGACAGGGCATCAGGCAGGCAAGTTTTCTATTTCAATCCAAACAAGGCAGCACAGCTATGATATTAATGAAGCAAAAAAGCATACAGAGTATTCACATTCCTTATCTCTTCTCTACAGTAGATTCATAGCTTGTAATTTGACTGCAAAGCTTTTATGCACATGAGACACACACATGTATAGCTACATAGTCAAACTCTGTCATCTACTTGCACGTTAAAATGAGAAACAGTCTATAACCAGAACCTCTTTGAAATCTGTAGGGATAAAAAGGATGGAGGCCCCAGTTCCTCAAACTACATGGAACACATTGAATACAACAGGACTACACAGTGCTCTGAAAGCTCCACACATGCTCAGGTCAGAAAAACGATTCCGGGAAGAGGCTGTACGAACACAAAGAAGTCGCACGTGTTAACAGCAGAGAGTAGGAAAAAGAGACGGAAGTTGAAGGAGAACTTCACGGGGCTGAAGGGGTTCTGTGTATGTGAGGATGTAGGGCAAGCGGTTTGAAAGCATTTGCTGGGTCTTGCAGGCGAGGACAGAGATAACAGGTCCTATGCAATGGAGAGAGGATGTCGATTAAGCATCACACGGGAGCGAGACGGTCTTAGAAACTGTTACTCACAAACCACCCGAGGTTACGTCAACCACAGGATGCAAACAAAGAAACTACCCGCCCTTTAGGCAGAATGACATAAACTGTTCAAAGCAGGACAAAACGATGCAAAGAACTACTGGGGCTGTAGTTACTACAACTACTACAAAAAAAAAAAAAAAAAAAAAAAAGACCGTTTTTAAAAAAAATAAACGGCCGACCACGTGAACGTTACACCTTTCCGCATGTTCTGAAGAGTCTGGTAACTAGACAGCGTACGCTTAATACGGCAGTTTCAACGACTGTATAACCTGTAGCCCTCTAAGGAACAAACCTGTCAAACCAACCAAATCAGCAATACAGTTTCTAAAAAAGTCGCTCTCTCTGTCTCCAATATGTTGACGTAAAGAGGGTACCGCGGCATACCGTAGACAAAGAATGGCGGCGGCAACCTCCTCGGTGAGCTACAATTTAGAAGCACTTCTTTTTCTTACTTACATTGATCAGCAATCACAATCATTAGCATAGATGGTAATGAACACTCAGGAAAACAGCCATGGCAATTTTACCGGTGTATGTAGGAAATAAAACCCGAGAATTTCACTAATGCTACAACACCAGCAAATTGGGTCTGAGGCATCTGTCTGAGATGCTGCTCAGTGTCCAACACCGGTGCTGTGAAGAAAAATCTGATAGAATTTAGACGCAAGTGCAATGACCAAAAGCCAGAGATGGCAAGAAAAATACAAAAATAATAATCCCAGTTCTTCACTAACATACAGATGATTTTCACAAGTCAAAAGATCATTTTTAGTGTTAGTTCCAAAAGAAAGCATTTTAAGTGAGCAGCATCAAACCGGTGGTTTGAACTTGTCCAAAACAGAGGAAGAAAAACAAATACAGAAAAATGATTAGGGAAAATATTAGCACAGCCATAATGAGAAGTAAAGGTCTTGTAAAGCCTGAAGTGTAGACCAAGGCATCGTAGAAGCTGGTCTGGCGCCCTCGTCGGTTTAACAGTAGGGAAAAAAAACAAATGTTGCTTTGAACTTTTGTCCCATGTTTATCACTTTTACGTGTTCTAAGAAATACTCTAAAGAACAGAGTGGCTTTTGAAGTATTCAGAGAATGGGAGCAGAACCCATCTTCTGTGTGTCCTCCAACACCAAGATGCTCTGATGTCTGAAAAAGACTGATTCTAAAAGAAAGAAGAAGAAGAAAAAGGAAAAAAAAAAGAAAAAAAAAAGACTAGCCTAGATCTCAGTCAGGTCCAGGACAAAGCTCCAGTGAGAGCAGCCTCATGTGCCTTTAACACATCTGCACATTACACACGAGCAAAACCCTATTCTAGAGAGGTGAATGCAAAAACTCCCTTTTAGGCCAAAGCTGCTGCTGCTTTTTGAAAGAGGGATGTTCAGAATCATCATCTGCAAACCCCAGTAAGTTCTCTCTCTTTCGGTTGTATGAACAGCTTTCATTTAAGTACGTGTGGCATTTCACAGTGTAAAACAGTGTAAGATGGTGAAGTCTTTTACATACTTTGCAGAAGAACATTTCCATAAGGTTCCCCGAGAGCTACGGTAAGATTATTCTGATTTTAACAGGGGGGTAACAAGTTACCTACTGTTGCAAGAAAATGAAACAAGTGTCATCTAATGTAGAAAAGGATCAAGTGACAGGAGGAAAAGCAAAAATGCAAAAATGATGGGGAACATCTGCCCACCAGGCAGCAACGTTACAAACTGTAGCGGACAAAAGATAAGAGACCAGAACTTTGCACAAAAATGACAAAAAAAAAAAAAGTTTCCAAGATACATCTCCCTTTGAAGACAGTATATGCGGGGCATACACAAGAAAAAGTAAGATTAATTGCTTACCAAAAGGCTGGAATAGCACAATGGTTTAACAACGGGGGAATTTGACTTGCAGAAGAATAACAACTTGCTAGCAGTCTTAAATTAAAAAATATAAGTAAGTTGTTCCCCTCCCTAATGTTTTGAGCTGGATTCTCAAATACTATGAGTAAAAATGGATGTAATCACTCTTTGTCCACAAATGCTCCATGTAGTTGAGCATTTCAGAGTACTGGAAATACAATATATGTGTCCTGTATAGAACTGAATATTGCTATGCCCAACAACAGGAAAAAAAAGTATATTCTCAGCCAAAAGTTGAGAAAACTTAGCAGTTCCTATGCATCCGAATAGACCTATACACTACCGCAACTCTTGTCTCGTATACATGTTTTAAAAACCGTGCCCCGTCTTCAGAATGGAATTTCACGAGTACAGAACAACAACATAATTTGTGTTATGCTTCGGTATTTTACGTGAAGTTATAATTTTGCAAGGAACGCATACATCTAAAGGTATTTACAGGCAGGTAAATACAGTGCTTAAGTGGAAATGTGAGCATAGTGGAAAATTACTGTAGAATTAAAGAAGGAAGCCTATAGACACACATCTATTAAACATATGCAAATATACTCTGGGAAAACTGCAGCTACCCTGGCATATCACAGCCTGTAACTGCTCCAGGCTTCACCGTGCCCCTGCCACTGGCATGCTTGGAAGCCAAGGGCCGTCACTGCTCCTCCGACCCATAGACGAGGAAAGATGCTTCCATGGCAAACAGCCTCCACCGAAACGCCCTCCCCGCCCTTCCCTGTTCGTGCGTGCGGGGTCATCTGATGCAGCGCCAGCAAGACAAGCGTCACGCTCTCCCATGGAGATTGCATCTCTTCCGCTCAGACTTGTAGGTCTGAAGCCACGCAGAAATTAACATATCAGAACTAGCGCTCCCATTCTTTATCCCTGCTTTGTGTTCAGCGTAGCATTATTTAAACAAATAATAGGGCTTTCATTATCAAAACATTTTCTATTTCCTTGTTTATTTTAGTGGATGTAAGAGGTCTGATGAATCAAACGTGGGTGTTTTTCAATATGAGCGTGAAAAGTTGCGAAAATTCTTACTACTTTATCAGTTTTGTGGGATTATACGATGTGGGGATAGATTTGAATGTTCCGATGGGGGGGTTGGGGGTGGGGTGCGTCGAACAAACAACCAAACCAAAAACAAACCAAAAAAGTGTCTCTCCTTACCTCACTAACTCTAGTAAGTGCTTTAAATGGTACCATTAGCTCCAAAGACCATTAAAACCAAAAGAAATACCTTTCCTTCCCCGCCTTAAATGCTAGTCCATGCTTCTCCCACCCTTTCTCCTGCTGTTCCTCAGGAAATATTTTCTGTGTGGTTACAACATGTGTGATCTGCCTGCACACAGAAGGCCATAAATCCCTATTACCAAATGTTTATCTGAGCTTTTGAACATCTTGGAGACCATGGTATCAGGATCCCGCAAACCTCAAGCTATACCAGGGCAGGAGAGGGAGCTACACAGATACCATGTCATTACAAAGAATGTTTTGATCCAGGGGTGTAACGAGAAGCAGGATTGCAGGCAGGTTTTCTCGGTGGCAGCTCCAGCACGTAGGTGCAGGTGCACTGCCCAGACAGAGCTCTGAAATAATGCATTTCTGGCATAGCGAGGACTCTGGCTTGGCTCAGCGCGCACAGCGTTCACATCCAAAACTTGTTACTAGATCAGCCTGGAATGTCATTCTAAATCCGTAGTCTCCAGGCATTAATCAAGAAAGGGGGCCGGCAGGAGGGGGGACAGCCCGTTTAAAACTCAGAGCAGAGGAAAACCATACCTTCCCAAAATGCCCTATCACTGAAAGGAATTAAGTCACTTTCCTAGCTTGTGGTCATTTTTAGAGACGCAATAAAAATAACCTGTGGGACCCATAGAGTACCTGCAGTTAAGTTGTCATCGCGAGCAGATGTATGGTATCTTTACTATTGCAGTGCATTACATTATTTCCTTAAATTGGTCTCATACTTCAGCCCCTGGAAAAGCACCAGAAGAATTTACTGGGGCTGTGAGATTCGCATTGCACTGAACAAGTCCCACTACGCTCCCTTGGAAAAGCACGGGAACTCCCTGCCATTCAACCATTAAGCCCAGGATAAAAGGGAGAATGAAAACCTCAGGGAGTCAAGCTGAGCAGCCACTGCGACCTGAGCTGCAAGCTCTGAAACTAGGGAGGGCTGCCTCCTACGCTGCGGAAATGACACCGTGGCACCCTGAGGCGAGAGCTGTGTCACTGCCACCCTCACACCATAGCTCGGCATCAGAGAGCACACGGTGGCACTTGGACCGCGAGAGATTCTCACTTCCATTGAAAACACAGACACAAAGAATTGTTACGAGGCTTTCCAGAGAAATGTCCAATTTGGGGAGCTTTTTGTAAGCATCTGTGAGAGGGGAAAAGGAGGCAGCAGGAACGAAGGACCAAGAAAAATGGGGAAAGATTTAAAACTAAAGACGAGGAAAACAAAGTCACACACTAATTTCACGAAGGAAGAGAAGGGAGGTGTGTGATGGATAATGAGAAAAATAAAAGCCAGAAAGGACATGATATGCTTTTTAGCATTCACAGTACTTTCCATCTGAGAGACATTATGCCTACTAAGCACACCCCCTGTTGGCATTAAGCAAGCTGCCCTGTCTTAAAGCAGATGAGGCTGAAACACAACCCTTAGGCTTTCTCCTGGAGGCTTACTGACTCGCAAACCAGACTTCCATCTGCTCTCTGTATACATGGGTGCCTTCAGGATATTTTGAGAAGAAAATCACTATTGTGTATCATAAAAAGATCTTCACAAACATAAATATGAACTCTGTAGTGAAAACAAACAAAAAAAGATTGTACACACACACACACACCCTTCTTTTTTTAAGTAATCACGAGAAGCACAGAGAAAAGATATTATCTGAACTGATCTCCGCTCGAGGCCCGGAGTTGGATTTCTTTGCCTTCGCTATACTCCTCAAGGGATACATATTCAAAGCTTATAAGAACTGCGATAGGGCGGCATGAAGCGATACAGTCAGTGTAAACTGCTTAATAAAGTGTGTGTTCCTTCTTAAGAATACTTGTAGAAGCAAACTGAAAAAGACTGCAACTACACTCACTTCGTTTTGATGGAGTGTCTTTGACATGTCCATTGCAGCCAGGAAATGAGAACCTGTAAGACACTGTTGATTTTTACGTAAATACTTTCTTTTCACCGACGAGATCTAAAGATGAGCAGTGAAATTATTAGAAGCATAAGACATTTCCATACAAAGAAAGATAAACTGGCATGACCCAGGAGAAAAGGCAAATACATGGCATCACAATAATCCAAAAGTAAGGGAAGAAAACACTGCTATTGAACAAGAACTTTTAACTGTAAATACTTTTTTGTGCACGATCAAATTAGTTGCAGACCTCTGCTGCGGCACAGGCGATAAGCAGATTCAGTTTGGGGTACTGAGGAATTTTTCAACCAAATGTTTATTTCAAGACCCTGATTGTTCAGACCTCACCAAGGATGTGGGAAATCCAGTTGTGTATCCATCCTTCATTGAACCTTTAATTATTGACATAACTCTGACAGGAGAGCTTGAAAAATGCAGCCACAAAAGCCAGTAATCACCGAGTTATCCTGAGCTCATTAGGGCTTCTTCTCTGTCTCTCCCCACTCCTTTCCCCCTTTCTTTCCTCCTGAAAGTGCTGGGTCTTTTCCAAATAATAACTTTGGAAGTTTTAGGGAAAGTTTCTCCAAGGAGTTAAACTGGATCCTTCAGCAGATCCCTTCCTCAGCATTAATTCTGGTTCCTGGAAGTGAATCATCAAGACACGGTCTCTCAGGCCTGGCAAGGGTATGGGCTATCCATCACAGGGCTGGGGCTTCACCTCGTTAAGTATTTGGGAGAAATTTTGTTTATGGCAAGATGTAGCGATTCTCCAGTTAAACTTTAACCCAAAGCAAAACCATCGTTTATCAATGCAGGGCAGGAGAATTTTGCCATCGTTTTCACTAGGACATCGCTGGCAACTGAAGAAAGTACTAGTTATTCCATAAAACCAGCCGTCCATTAAGAAATCTGGACATACCGACTTCAGCTACAGCTATTTCCTGGTCTAAATAGAAGGAAAAAGCCGTTTCTCAGGCACCCACGTGTGGCAGAAATTGCGCGCCGCCTCGGGATCGCCGCACGGTGCTCTGGCCGACGTCTAGAAGTCCGGACAACCAACCAAAAGCGCAAAGTTTCCAGAAAAGTACTCACAAAAATATGGAACACTAAAGCTTCACAATGAACACCCCTTTGATGTCCGTTACTAATGGGCATTGCCCAGAATACTCACCACAACACAAACCAAAGCCGCACTTGCAGAGCGATCTAACGGCCTGCGCACCTCCTTCAGAAGGGGCAAACACGTGGGCAAGTGATGCAAAATTATGCGGGAGAATCCAGAGTGGACTTCAACACAGATCAATGGGATCTAAGGTGAAGCCGTTTATTCAAGCACACACACCGCTTATATATCATTTCTCTATCAGTACACGAGCTACATTACATTGCTATTGGCTACATGCCCTGTCCATCCACCTAATTATCGCTAATAATTGGTTAATGCTATACAGCCACGTCTCCCTTATAAGGCAGTTGTTGACATTCTTGGAGTTTCTTATCCTGTTGTTGATATTCTCAGAGTTTCTTCTGTTGTTGATATTCTTGCGGTTTCTGTCTTGTTCTAGCAGGCCTCGGCTTACTGTTCCTGCAAGCCTGCTCTGCCTTGACATGTCTCCGCTCGCCCCTCGGGCCTGATTCTATTAGGGCAAGCCTAGGCATGTCAAGGCAATACTGAGTCTGGATGGACCACATGTCCATTCTTCTCAAGGTGCATTACAACAAAATTATTCCCTTTTTTTTTCCTGGGAATCGGCAAGAGAAGAAAGAGCTACCACGTTTAGGTCCGACCGCTTACACATCTGTCTGTGCATCATAACGATGTCTTCACGCGTAAACAGCCGTGAACCATTTCTGATTCTTAAACTGCGCACAGAAGCTTCATCCCAAACCACATTCCAGACACGCGCTCGGCCAATTTCTATTTTCCGATAGGTTTTTTCCTCCTGTTCTGTTCTTTCCAGTGATAGCAGAACAGCATTGACAAGAAGGACAACATGGCCTTTCCCCTACATTACAGTTTTTTCTTTCCTAAGATTTGTAGTTTCCGTTTCCCTATTTCAAGTGCATCCAGTTAGTTTGTTCAAAGTTGTAAAAAGCCAATCTTTCCTCTTAAGAGACTTTACCTTACTTCCAAGATTGAAGGTTGAATTAAAAAAAGAGGGAAATGAAAAGTGAGAAGTAATATTCGCTGTATTTAAATACAAGCCAGATGCAGAAGCATCCCATCTCCAAATTAAATGTTGACTGAGTTGGCAGCAACGGGGTTTTCTTCTCACACAGGCTAACATCAAGTCTAGATGTACTCTCCGTTCTACCTATGCATCTCTCTGCCACTCGCTCTCTGCGGCCTCGCATACCTAAGCGGTGGTTAAGAATTATCCCCTGGACTTCTGTGCAGCTACTCCCTCTGTTAGCACAACGGCATCGCTTCACCTCCAAAAGATCTGAAGACTGTGGCAAAAAATCCCAGATGCCAAATGTGAGACAGCAACACGCATAACAAGCGGCAACGTAACGGCTGACTAAGCCACAGATACTCCTGAAAGCAGCAATGGGGCAGGTACTGAAAATCTTTAAAAAAATCAGGCCATGCTCTCTGTGAGTTAGGATACTAATTCTCATGTATCAACAATACACAAGGAAATGCCTCTGGAGTCACAGATGAATGGTGACAAGAACCATTCCTCCCCTCCCCCTCTGCCCCAGTATGGCTAGAGAAGGACTCCAGCCAGCACCCCTGGAGCAACAGCAAAGTCCTTACAAAACCTGGATTTTGAAGAGAGGTGGTTTTGGTTTTTTTTCCTCAAGCCTGAACTCTTTCAGACTGTAATATTACTAGCGGAATGGTAACCTGTGCAAATTAGGGGGTGGTGTCTGTCTAATCCTCTCCAAAACTGGAGAAACTCCAGATATTTTCACCTTTTTCCTGAAATGAAGTTTGGGCTTAAGTCGCATTCTACATCCAAAGCATCCGATCCTTAGGGACACTAATGAGCTTCTGATTTGCAGGCATTCAACGCTACTGAGAAGATGACTTCTCTCGCAGGCTCTCGCCACCTGCTCCTCGAGGGAGGAGAATTTCTCTGTGCAACTTTTACCTGGCGCGGTGGGATGGGCTGTACCGCAAAACGTGGAAAAGCTATGACTTCTCCGTCAGCTCTCACCTAGGTAAGCAGGGAAGAAGTAGCGCTCAGCTGTAAATTGCTTTCAGATCTGTGGGGTATGGGGTACAGCACAGAAGGGAGAAGTTGCCTCATGCCCCATGCTTGGGAATGTATTGCTGGCCACAATTTGGCCTACGGGTCTTTACAGATTAACAGATGGTATCTCAGAATATACCTGACAATAAAATGTGAGGGAATTCCAACCCCAGTTAATGAACGACTGCCAAATGCTGCGCCCACTTGCAGCCCAGACCACAGCTGAACTACGAGAGGAGAAGGACAGAATCCAATGGGATGGTTCTTGCCAGTAACAAAGAATAACACGCCGCGTCTGAAAGCACCCGTGCGGCACGACGCGCTTCTATCGCAGACGAGGCGCATCATCGCAAAGGCCTGAATGCCGGACCTCCCGTGCTCAAATGGACGCGTGCCAGGGCCAAAACCAAACGAGTTTCACTGCTGATGAGATAAACAAGTGATTTCAGACCATTAGTTCAAGGGAAAATCTCGGACCCACATTCAACAGCGAGTGGCTCCTTCCCCAGCTCTGTTTTAGAAAAAAAATGTGCACGCTACTAAGAAGAAATTAAAACACTGCAGCCACGAGGCAATTGTGAGGAGAAAATGCTACAGTGTACAGTATCAAAAATACCATATCTAGCACACTGCCGCAGAACACTAATGAAAAACCAGGGCAGGAGTTCTCACCAAAGTGAAATAGCACAATTCTAGTGTAAGACAGTTCTTTCATCCTCCTTCACTAGGAGAGACACTGATCATGCAGAAGGCAGCCCAAACTTCATCTTATGCTGGGCTTCTTCATTCAGAGAAATGCTGGTATGGTTCCACAGAGTGAACATTCTCCATTTTCTTTGAACAAATTGTATTACACTTGTTTCTCATCAGATTACATAAATTAGCTGAGAGGGAATGGATTCAATTACAGTCCAGATTCCAGACCTCTTAAGAACTGACTGCCTAACACATTCCTTTTATTTAATAAACTGGAACCAAATGAGGACTAGATCATATAAATAATACTCCCTTGATAGGGCAATGCAATAAAATGGCAAAAAATACTCACAAGAACCACGTAGATCAAATACAAGTGCCTCTGATTATTACCCATCAGATTTAAAGTATGAATATCACGTAAACTTAATTGTTCGGTATTTTAACTTTGCATTGTGAGCAAGAAACAGATTCAGAGGGAACTGAGCATCGAGTTTAATATCTTCTGACAGCCTCAGACAGCTAAAGAAAAAACATGTTGCAGCAAGGTATGGATTTTGATATTTAAAAGATAATGTGATAGCTCCACCTAAGATACCGACCCCTCCTGCAAAAGCCAAGCTTTAGAATCTCCAGAGTGACTACGTGTGGCCAAAAGCAAGGGCTTCCCAAAGCTCTGAATGACGCAGTTTCAAAACTGACTTGTTCTTAAAGAAGGCAGCATTTAGGAAGAACTTACACCGAAATGATGACTTTTAGGAACAACTGCTTCTGATTTACCCGCCCCGTCTTTCAGCCCAGGAAGTAGCTATGTCGTCTATAGATGGACATTTTTATACCTGCCTAAATGCTTAAGTATCCAGGGAAGAAAAATGTGATGAAAAGACTTAGATTCAGAACTTGATATGGGATTCAAAGCCGAGAGCACAAAATTATACACACAGTCAAATTAGCCCCCTTCGCAAACAGCGTTCCCGACACATATTGAAGAAGATGGGTAGAAACCAGAGGCAGAGGAATAATACTGGTGAGATGAGGGATGACCGTTAAATGCATTAACCTGTAAGAAATTCTTTTTTTACCGAAGGCCGTCTGAAGACACTTTGGATGATTACAGCCTATGTAATTACAACTTGTCTAATCCCAAAGCTGTATGTAACCTGGCACACAACTACAAATACAGGATCCAGAAGGTGAAGTGCAAATTCAAGACTGCAAACAAGAAACAGGATGTTTTTAACTACGCAATAAAAAGGTTTTTAGGGCACACGGTAAGTTCTCTGCTAATGAGAATCTTTCAATCATCAGTACAGCCAAGTCATTCTACCTAGGCTTCTTCATACCTGCCCTCCATCTGTCCAATAACATTCTCAATGTTAACCACGAGAGACGCGGTGGGAACGAAACGTTCCTTCCTAGCTGTATAAATAAAACAAACTAGCCTTCTGGGCACCGGGTTCACTTTATCTTAACTTCCCTTTATGTTCAGCTGGAAAGTTCAAGTGCAGTTTTGCTTGGGTTACACCGCAGTTATAAAACCCCGTATATAAGCAATGCTCTAGCCTTCCCTGCCCTTCCCCCTTCTTTTTTTTTTTCCCTGACCACTTAAGCTCTATCCTACCACTAGAAAGGATGAACATACTGAGCTGTCCATGAAGTTTGCAGCACATCCTATTTTTGACGCAGGGAAGGGAAAAGAGGTTGAGGCATAAACTGAATGAGACTTCCTAAACTCAGAACGACCAGGACTGAAGCACACCTACTGGATACAACACTGATATTTCTTTTCGGGTATTTACAACAATGATTTTAAAAGGCTTATTTATGAGCCGCTAACAAAATCTGAATACGTAGAAAAGACATAATATACAAAGCAGACACAATGTTACATTTACTCCTGTTTTTAATTCATTCATAAAGCGCAACCGTCTGTTCACCCCTGTGATTTAAAAACATTAAATCAGGATTTTTGCTTCCCATCCCGCGTATCTGAGAGATTACAGTATCTGCCTCATTACTGACATCTGCTGTCCCCTGAGTGAATAACACTAAACCCTCACCAGCCCACTTGTCCCCTCCAACACTTATTCCTGCTTTTCCCCCTTGTAACACATACCAGAGTTTGACTGGATGGCATTTGCAGTGATTTGCATTAGAGAAAATCACTCTCAGAAAATGAAGAAAATGTGTTAACTCCTCTAACTGAACGCCTCATCGCCGGGAGACAGTAACTGTGCGTGACATTGCAGCTAGCTGTTGACAGCCCTTACCTTCTAATGCATGGGAAGAGGAGACTCCCGTAACAACTCCTTCAGGACACCATCTCTTTCCCATGTCCAACGGCACCTGCCTGCCATGTCACACATAACTTCAGTGCTACGCACGGCCCGGGCCGCAGGCAGATGCAAGCTTTGCTGCACCAAGCCTCTTTGACTTGGCCTTCACCGACAGAAGCGCACAAACATCTCTCACGCGTCTGTCTTTGGGCACAGGTTGTAATTTTAAGGAAAACAGAGGTTCTTTGGTGAAAAAGCTCACTGATGATATTTCTCATTAGTCACAGGTAATGCACCATTGTGTCCGCCAGCAGAAGACCTCTGCAGATGGCCCACTTTCAAAGCAAAGCACCCTCCCGCAGACTCTGCGGAGAGCGGGCAAAGCTAGAGATGTTTCGGCAACTGCCGACCGCAGCTGCGTGGCCTGTGGCATCTCCAGCAGCGTGCTCTCACCGATGAAAGCATGTCACTATTTACAGACTCCTCAGTGCAATGAGAGGTGCAGACAGGCAACGGCCGCAATGCCCTGCTTAAGTTTTATGATCTGGAGTAAATAAATCTGACAGGGACGCTTGCTGAAGCCATTCTACACAACTAATTCTGATCCGTGGTGTTTGCCTTTCAGTGAAAAACACTTTCATAAGCTATCTTCCTACTCAAAAATATTCAAATATTTCTCTATATATTCCCTTAATGCAAATAAGCGAAAACAAAGTCAAGCTAAATACCTCAGATCAGTGTTACGAGGGAAAAGTCTTCTCTTCCCACTGAAGTAGACTTCAAAATCTTCTGTTGTCAGTCGGTGTGCATAGTCGATGTATGCAGACACCTCCTGGTGATGAGAATTTCGGTCACGAATGAATATTATGGTCTGGAAAACACAAAGGCGGAGAGAAATGAAGAACAGAAACATACAAATGTGCACACTTTTCTGAAAAAAATCCCAAAACAAATGTATTTAGAGAGTAAGTGTTTTCAACTTCACTCTGACTCAGTTTCTGTCAGGAGTTAATACACTTAAGTTATGGCATATTAGGACATATTCTGAACGCAAGCTTGGCAGTATTGCAGTAAAATAAATGCATGGCACACGACGTGACCTCATGAATTCCCCGTGTCTCCCGCAGCCACTCCAAAAGGGTTTTCCCACAGGTCCCAGGCCATATCTGCCAGCCCCATGCACACAATCCTAAAGAAGCTTAATGCTTTTGAACATCCGCTCGTAAGCAAGAATGGCTTTGTTTGACCATTCTACAATGCTAATGTCCATGCGCTTGTTCCTGGACCAAAGTAGGAAAGCTGAGAATGTAATTTTATTTGGGATGCACCTCTACAGCCAAAGTAAATCTTACTTGACTTAACATTCACAGCAGATTTTTAGCTTTTCAGAAAGATAGCGGCCTGGAAACAGGTTACCCCACATCTCTCCATTCTGTACAGTGACCAGAGAACAGAGTAGACTTGATCGGCGCTCTCTCTTGCAAGACAACCCCTGTACTGTTTTATTCCTAACGGCTAATGAATTCCAGAGCAAAAAAACCCTGATTACTAGCAAACAAATAGCAGAACAGAATCTACACCTCGAAGTAAAGATGACTAAAGCAGGGTGGTCTTGAGTAGGAGAACAAATTCCCCATTTAGCTGTTGCACCTCCAGGTGTCAGAGCTGACTGGAAGGTGGCAGCAAGACACCCGGAGGACAGACACAGGTTCAGCAGCCATTCCTGGCTGCTGGGGATTACTGTCTACCTGAGGGCTGGGGACACCTTGGGGAACATCTCTGCTGCCGCTGCGACGCACGTCCTGGACAAAGGTGCTGCTGGGATGGCTTTCTGTACCACTTGCTCCTGAGAAAACCTGTTTCTTACTCTCTGCTCCTTCTCTGTATCTTTACCGTCTATTTGCTTTATTTTCCAACTGTACAGAGAATAGATTGGGAGAAGGAAATTTTTTTCACACACTCCTACAACACAGAGCAAAAAGAACTGGTAGGATGAGTGTGGACTTGCAAGGCAGAAGGGTTCTTGTATCCTGGGATTCACGTAACAAAAACTTAATGCTCAGTGTAGAGGTTATTAGGTAGGTGAGGTACATAACAGTATTTGTTAGCTGTACACGTTTGTTTTTACTCAACTGAAATCAATCAATATTTCTTTTGAATGTGGGGGAAATGAAAACAATACCACATGGAACTCTTTCAGAAAACGTATTTTAACAGCACCAGCTTTTCAGAGTGTAATGGTTTATCTGGCAAGCCTTTGCTATACTTCAGACACGCTTCTTTTTCCATTTTCACGTTTAATTCCATCAAAACATGTGTTACTTATTTTGCAGTTTTGTACCATCAATGTTGTTGATAGGAGGAGCCAGAAGAATCTCCTGCAATACATCTGACCGTCCTGAAACACGTCTCCATTTTTTGTGTCTGGAGAACCAGGTACGGGTAGATATGAGGCAATGAGAAACATAAAGACCGTCCCCAGCACACGTCAAGGCAACCGTATGCTGCACCCATGCCGATACAAGACTAGACGTCACGAATCTGAAAAAGGGATTCATTGTCCTTTAGAAAAGCTAGTCTTTAAATGAATGCCTTGACTTGCACAGTATGATCTGTCTGTTTAAAAAAAGCTGGCAGATGTTTCAGTATTATTTGCAACGTTAAACAGAGGTCTTCCTTTCAAGGCTCTTCTGCTTATAAAATTAATCTCCTAAAAATATGTTCAAATATTATCAGCTGCAAATCAACACAGAACTACAGGTATAGAGACCACCATCAAAATTCCTTTATGAACTCTAGGAAAGCCACCAGAATATCTAAACAAAAATGTTTTAGGCTTAAAGGTACACTTCTGAGCCCTGCTCCTCACAACTGAAAGCCTTTGATCCTTCTCATCTGTCAACATTGTTCCTCTTTCCTCATCTGTGATTCATTTCTAACCATCTATAAGCATTCATTCATTAAACTGTGAATCAGCTTGCATTTTCTTAGCTTATTCTTAACTTTCTTACCGTGTCACACCTTTTTGTCTCTGAGAAGACTTGTACAAATTTGTGCTCTTTCCTCCCAAAATGATAAAGATCTTGACTGAAAAGCAACCGAGAGAGAGAATAAAATACCACAAATCCCACAAACAGAAACATCTTCTCCTAAGCCTCATTACTGTTCTGATCTGTCTCTAACACAAGAAATTCTATTAAGCACAGAGTCTGTGCTTTACCTGGGAGTTTTCAGGAACTTACACAGCGACAGGTGATGTGTAAGTTCAGACGGTGTTTAAAAGGTATGCTCACACATAGGTTTTGGGCCTAACTACTTACAACCGGAGTAAGTTGACTTATTAGTACAGTTGAGAGGAAAGTAGAATAAAATTGAACGTTCCAGTTAGAAGGGACCTCCGAGGACCATCTCGCAACAGATAGTTCCTTTTCCCACTTGCCCGATCAGACACTAGAGGCACGCAGAAGCTGGGTTTCATGAAGGACCCAGGAGCTCTAGTAGTTTCAAAGGAGTACATACCTGCAGCAGCGCTGCCATCAGCACTGGCACGCGGAGGTGCGAGTTTGCTAAAAGCCATGGAGTTGCGCCTCATTGCTTCAGCCATAGATTTAGCCCATAAAAGCGCTCACATGCCCACAGCAAGCAACCAGTGGTAATGATGCTTTTGAGAGCCACTCCTCTCTCTTGGTGGAGATGAAGCCCTTCATCTCACCAGCTAGAAAATGGGTATGAGGACATGCTCCTTAGCTGTGTGCAACAAGGACACAACCCGATGGGTTCAGAAAGCCTTATCTGTGTTCCAGGACCGTGACTTGCCCAAAAGAACAAGCGATATGTATTTTCCTCTAAAGTTTAGACACGTCTCTAAAGGGTGGCCGCTGCATTTGGAATCTGCCAAACACATCACTCTTCCGTGCCCCACTCTTCTCTTGGAGGAATTGGTATGAGCGTCTGCCCTGCGTTCTTGTACTGTGAGGTTCAACCTGTGAACTTAAGTCTGCTGCTGAGTAATGCTGCCTGTGAAGGAAAACCTATCAAGACAGATAAGCGTTCCAAGAAAAAACTCAAATTTGTGATAATTCCCACTTTTTCATAGGGAGATGCTGCAACTGAGCTCTCCAGAGCTCAGACCTTTTTTCTAAGCTAGCAAAACCTACAGCAAGAGCTAACGTTGTGTGCAAGACCAATTAATAATCCTGGGAGGGGGAAAAACAACAGGTACTTCTTCAGAATTGAGGTACTTCTAGCTCTCCTGAAACCCGTGCCTTTGTTCTATCCTTAGAGCAGAGCATTAACCTGCTCTGAAAGAAAACATTTTAATATGGGCTTTTCTTTCAGCACCTCCTCAGCAGTTTGTGGGCATGTCCTACAGCCTAATTACAGCTGGTTTTTAACTGCATCCAAGGGCTTCGCTGGACTACAGGATGGCAAACGAAGCAGACTGTGCCATGATTCAGCTTTCTTTGAAATTATTGCAAAGCAGACATGCGCAAGTGCAGTGTGTAGCCGAGGAGAGAGAATACACGGGAGTCTAAAAAGACCAGCCCTGTTGTCTGGTGGAACAGTCTCGTAATGTGAGCCCTTTAATAGAGTGCCAAACTGACGGGAGATGACGGGGAAGTAAAGACAGACAATATTTAGGAGTCCATTACTAATTCACCGAGGAAGCTCTTTTCATGTGGACAATATCACAGGTGGGGACCTGGGGGAACAAGAAAGATTAGGCTGAAAGGGACAGGCATAAAAAACGTTACCAGGTGAAATACATTTTTAATGAGTAGCAATTTATTTTTGTTGCGCAGTGTTTGGCCTCATTTGCCACCTGCAGATCACGTTACATCTAATAGAAATTCCAGGGGGCAACAGTAGTCAGAGAAAGTACCTCACCTCTGTATCTTTAAACCAGATGCTATTACCATTTTTTGCTTTACAAGTACAAATAAATTGCTGACTTGTTCTTTTGGCTAGCTGGGAGTGAAAATAGCACAAAACACAGGCTTACAGGTTGGGACTGACCTTTTGCACAATTTGATTTGGGGTGAAGGGGCTGGGGTCCAGCAGCAATATGCTGGCCTCTCAGTAGATAGATTGAACCATCACTACAGCTATCCTAGAGCAGGCTCTGCACACAATCCCATATTTTCATCTGGAAATATATTATTCTCTTACTTATGCTACCTTTGAACCATTTCTAAAACTTGCAATATGTCTGAAATTAACTCAGTTCCCTTCTCCTATGCTAAAAAATGCCAACCAAGCTTTTGGAAAATGCACATCTTCTACCTGCCTGTGATTGTACTAACTAAAAAAAAAAAAAAATTATATATAATAAATAAATAAATCCCACAACAACTTGGAGAGTACCAGGATCACAGCAGCCCTTAAGCTGCTTTCTTGTCATCTATCTAACATAAGCAGGACATGGAATAAAGGTAAAGAAAAAAGAAAAATAAATAAATAATACTTTGTAAAAAGAGATGCACACAGTTACACAGATATAATATATATATGTAATTTTGCCTTGTGGTTTTTTTTTTTCTTTTTTTCCTTAAAGTATCTTCAAGCTCTGACCACAGCAGGTAGATAGCATCTCTATAAAGCTTTCCCTGCTCAGCAGTGAAATGCAAGATTCCAGCCCCAGAGAGCAACGCTTGGGACTAACCTGGGACGCAGGTTAACAGAGCACACAGCAGTACTCTCGGATATTTTAGTTAGCAGAAACACAGAGACAAAAACTGCCATAAAATAAAGCAGTATGTGCTGTAACTCATACTAAACAATAAAACTTCTGTGGTTCACAGAGACCCAGTTCATGCTGGTGTTGTAGGAATAACAAGAGCAGACTACGTAGCTGCTGAAATTATTACTGAAGACCCAACACCTCAGCTGTCAGGCAAGGTGTAGCTTTCACGGGGATAAGCAGAAGACTGCCACGCTGAAGGACTTCAGGCTTTTGTTAGCGACCATCTGTATTCTGTGTGTTTATGCTAGCAAAGGACATCAGACGCAGCATTCAAGGGGTGTTTTTGAGGCAGAAGCACCTCGAGATCCTGAGAGAAGGGCTCCTCTCAACTGCCAGGTAGTCAAGTCTGGATTCAACCCTAGCTCTGCTGTGCACAGCCTGTACCACTTGTATATTTTTCAAAAAAAAAAACCTTTGCTGTTTGCAAATGTAAGAAAAGAAACTGCTTCCGTGGTGACGGTGCTCAGGGCCGGCCACACAGTACCACTGCAGCAGCAGCAGCCGGAGCACGAGCCACAGCTCCAAAACAGCATTTGCCTGATTTAACGGTTCCCTGCGCTCCCCTGGTGTGGTTCTGGGCATAGTTCAGAAAAACAGGCACCGAGATGCATACACAATAACCTAACCAAGTTTTTTTGAACCTGGGAAGCAGTGTTTGTGGGAAAGAATGGCTGGCCAAGAAGCAGATGTTCTAACTTTCAACTCTTCAGGAAAAAAGAGAAGAAAAGAAAAAAAAAAAAAAAGGAAAAAGATCTGGTTACCCTTTAGAAGAAGAAATGTTTGCTATGTATGTGAAACATGTGCTTCCCAGTCCCTTACTGTTAAGTGCTTGACAGCTGCTCCGACTGGAAGAAGCTCTGTGGACTGTGAATTTGCTTATCTATGTAAACAGGGTGTTGCCTCAGTTTGAAAACAATATTCTGGCTGAGAACAGCCTGCTGAGAGTGCAAGTTTAGATTAATTCTGCTAGCATTAAAATAAAGGAGCTTATTAAAAACAGAAATGCACACAGAACACAAAATTTGCTCAGACAAACAAGAAAAGTCAGCATTAACAGTAAGAAGGTTGCCCCAGCCTGTGGGTTCAGCTAGCGTGGAACAAGGCATGTCTTGCTGGCAGAAGAGCATTTGCTCCCCAGGTCGATGGGGGATAGTTACTGCAGGTGATGCTCTGAGCAGTATGGAGACAGGTAAAGAGGAAAGATGTAAAGCATAAAGGCAGCTGTGAAAGGAGAGGAGAGGAGAGGAGAGGAGAGGAGAGGAGAGGAGAGG
>JAAGNO010015038.1:0-23172 GCA_033439905.1 Ceryle rudis
GGCACTGGCGGGCCTGGGCCTCGGGCAGCGTGTTCCGGGGCGTGTGGGGCCTCCCCCTCCTTCCCCTCCTCCTGTTGCCCGCTATTCGGGTTGCCGGAGAAGCTGCAGGTTCATGCACGGCCTGCCCTGCGCTGGCTGCCTTCGCCCAAGTTTGCAGTGTGTAGAGGCAGGCGGGGATACTGACGTTCAATTCCATGTGCTCTCAGTCCCTTAGAGACGCAATCCTCTGAAATTCATGACCCAGCATGCTTGGCAGAAGACCTAAAAAAAGCCCTCAGGCAAAGGGCCAGGGAGCTGCAGTTGCAAAGCAGGTAAGGAAGGCAAAGGGCCAGGGAGATGTGGTTGCAAAGCAGGTATGGAAACCTCCCAGTGCTGCGCAGGGTAGCCTCCTTCAGACCTCTTGTTGCCGTTTTCCTGCTAGAATCTCTCATGTGTTAATAAGATACTGCAGGACTGAAGGAAAAAAAAAAATGTGGTGCCTGTTTTCTTGCTTTCTCCCTCAGCACATTCTTCTTAAAAGTAAATATCTGATATGCAGCAGTGGAGGCATTGCAGGGAAGCAGCAATGTTGTAATGCTGTTATCTTTGCACGAGACCTCATGACTCACGCTTATAGTAGTTTCCTACCCCAGCTATAGTGGGATTTAATAATAACTTCAATAACCATACGGAGATTTTTCTTGTGCCTCTAATAAAACAGGACTAATGAGACCAGACTATCAAATAACAAATTCAGGGTCATATACAGGAGAACATTAAGGTGCTACACCGGTGACAGCTAATTTTAGTTTTTCTGTGTATAGTAATTTTTTCTTGGAACAGACAGGCTGAGAAGCCTGTGTCCCTCTCCTGTAGCTAAAAGTGAGCTTAGATGTGTCCATGTGTTGGTTTTCTTTTCATACTGTTCAACTTTGGGTGTAGTTTCAGAAGCCTCGAGGAGAGAAACGTGATTTAGTCATGGTTGGAAAGTGTAGGAAGCCAGGCAACAGTGTCAAAATTAGAAATACAGCCAAGCAAAATTCTGAGTAGAACAGTGGAAGAAAACCAGAGTACAGTTAGAGGTAAACAGTACGTTAGAACCAGAACAGAACTTGAGAAACCCTTGAAGGCAGAATAGAGGGAAGTAATGTACAGAGGAGGGAAACCTGCTGAAGAATATAGGGAAATACAAAAAGAGGTTGGAAGAGGATATTAGAGAAAATAGCTAAGATACCCTCTTCTGGCAATTTCCGAGGAACCAGTATTCTCGTACTGGAGGCAGAATGGTTTGGTTAGAGATCTGTAATGCCACCGTTGATCTAACATGAAAGGTTACGTTTGTCAGTTGGACAGTGACTAACTTAGTTCATTTGAACAAGGGAGAAGATAAAAAATGAAAATATCTTTTCCCCCTTCAAAATAAATAAAAAACCCCCACACTCTAAAAAGACAAGGAGTATATTAGGGATCTGTTTAAGATATTTTACTAATTTCTAATGCAATTCAGTTAATTATTCAGCCTGTCTTACAGCATGGAGGGTTGCTTCTGGAAGCAAACACGCTGACGGCTTGTTTCCTTGCAGATTAACTCAAATGGGGTTTCTGCTACGTGCTGTATCAACTGCAAGGGGTTTTTAGCATCTTTTTTTTTTTTTTTCTGTTTTACTAAATGTTTATTTAATACTGTCAATTTCACTGGAAATGTGCCTTACTGAACGGATTGAGAGACTTGGAACTGCTGGATTCTGCTTTGGACTTCATTCATTACCACACTTGCTTCACTGTCTACACTTGCAGTGTGTTAACAAACAGCTCATGTGCTCCTGAACCATTTGCACATTGATCAGAGGAGTACGTATGTTCCATAGAACTTGAATCTTTAGATCGCTGTTACAAATACTTCCTGATTAAATTGTGTCTTGACCTTCTTTCTGTTCTATCCAAGACTGCAGATTTATTAGTTTTGTTTTATGGAAAGGGGATGGAGAAGGCAGTGAGTGGCAGACTGAGCTGCTCCGTGCCTCACAGAATGTCAAGGGTGGGACTGAGGCTAGTAAAGCAGTAGCTGCTGATTTTTGAAGACTGTTCCTGGTGCTTGGAATCGGTGTTTCTCAGCTATATTTCATGTGCTTCCTTGGGATTGTAAAAGAGTTCAAAGAGGGACATAAGGTATTTCACGGCAGTAACCACCAGCACCTCAATTACATAGACTTAAAAAAAGTAGTTACTACTTATTCACTCTATTTTACAAACTGACAGGCAGCTTCATCTTCTGGCATCCCTTCTGATCCCTGGAGGGGCAAGGAGATTGTTAATCCGTTCAATAATGACAACTGAGTTTTGTTTCTTTGCTTGGGAGAAGCTGAACTGCTTCCCGCTTGGACGTAAGAAGACCAGTGAGCCAACAAGGGGCTTGTGCTTTGAAAGCCTGAGGAAGGCGACTCAACCTACCTTAAGGGATGAACCTAATGCAGTTAATTCATGTTAATAAAAAAGCTTAGCATACTTTGAATAAAACTATTGTTATTTCTGGGGCAGTTAGTATCTTAACCAGCAATAGAAAAATCATAATAAAATGGCATCTTAGAAGAGCACCTGTTAGACTAAGACCTCAAGAGATTTCTCTGGTACTTCTGTCCGTTGGTATGGTTTACAACAAGTGAGTGATAACCCCCAACATTCTATAAAATTCTGGTTACTCCTTCTGTAATGTCACCTGAGATGCGGTCACTTAGCTGTTGAGCTGTTCCAGACTACTCCAGTGTAGCGTAGGCGTTGCAGGGTTTGCAGTGGCTGTTCCTCGGGGTGTGTGCATGTGCCTTCGGCGTGTTTGTGGTTTACAAACTGAAGGAACGGAAGCACCGAACAGTTCTGTACATGTAAACAGAGCTCCTGCTGAGAGATAAGGGTGAGCTCTCTGCGGTGTACCAGTGTCAGACCTGTGTTGCGTGAATGAGGAGTGAATATTTTTTAGCTTAGCTGTTAACAGGAGCTGCCCTGAACTTCCCTGATGGTCCCTGCTTTGTGAGGCTCAGTGTAACAGACGTCATTTTATTATACCTTGTTATGTCGGACTACTAGATAGGCTTGATTTTAAGAAATTGCTTATTCTGTAGTGTTGGAGGCAGTATTTATGGCTTATTATGGTTTATGTACCTTATGTCAGTTTTGGGTGCCTGGTGTGTGTTGTTTTGGTAATGGAAGTGGCTTTAAAACCATTAACCAAGTCTGGAATGTATGAAACTGTTTAAATAATCCATGCAGTGTGGTGTTTTGGAGTGTCATCTCTGGTCTAACTGCAGTGTTTTTATTTTAATTTTATTTTTAAAATGTATTATTTTTTAATTATTTTAATTTTTGTTTTATTTTATGTTGTTTGTTTTTTCTTATTTCTTGTCTCCAGCTGGGGCTGTTTGTAGATTTCAATCCTGAAGAGATGCTGCTGGGTGCAGAGGAAGGTGGGGATGATGGGGACCTAGAAGCAGAGCTTGCTGCTATCACAGGAGCAAAGGTGAAAGAAGGGAGATCAAAACCAAAAGAGAAAAGTAAGTTTAGGTATCTGGATTTTATTTATTGACAACATGAATAATTTATTAAAGATACTTATTTACAAATCACTGATTAATATTTTTTTCATCACTGATAAAAGATGAAATTGCAGCTACTCTTTCTTTTACTTTGAAAGGTTTAAGCTGTTACTCCACAAAAAGGGTAAGAGGTTTTTTTGTCCATGCTCTTGTAGACATAGGAAATAGATCTATTATGGCTAGACAATTTAATGGCTAGATGAAGACATGCTCGTTTAGCATGTGAAGTAATAAAAAAGAGCAGTAGATGAGTTCAAAATGGAAATTGCATTTCTTGTGAAGTTTGGGTGGTTTGGTTCTTCTGGTTTTGTTTAGAGACTGAATTTACTGAAGGAGCGCTATATTTTTAGTTACTTGGAGTCTGTAAACAAAATTGAATACCCTTTTAAGAGAGAAATCCCAGAACTGATGGAAGTGGAGAATCCTGAAGCTTGTGTCATGTAGGAGGTTAAGAGTGTCTCTTGGAATGGATCATTACCATTCCTAAGATTTTTAAGCACCTGTTAATTTTGTCTGATTAGTGTTTGCAGTGCAGTGAGTGGTGTTTTACAGGGTTGCTGCAATGCACTATAAATCAAGGCTGCTGCTTAGAGGGGCAGTCTCCAGTGAGCATGCTCTGCCTCTGAGCTGGTATACATATTTATGGAGCTGCAGGGTGAGCTGGTTCGGGAAACTGATCTATAAAAATAAAACTCCTGTTGTTGTGTTAGGCTTTCAAGCTCAATCAGTTCCTTGATCTGTTTTCCTACCTGCCTGTTTGAATGCTGCTGTGGCTGCAAGGGAGGGGTGGCAGCAAGTGGTTAAGATAGGACAAGGAGAATAGGATCTACCTTTGCTTACAGGAGTGTGAGCAGATGCTGGAAAGAAGGGTTAGTGCAACTACAGTCATATTTGCAGATCTGCAGTAATTTGCCTGTAGTATTTGAAGGGACTTCACCCAGAGTAGAGTAGCAGGGAAATGAAGATTTTAAAAATACATAGAAAAAGTGACTGTCTAAATACTATAATCAAAGAGAGACAGAGGAGGTGTTTATATCTAAAAGTAAATGCTAAATCATTTCCACTGTCCAGATTTCAAGACTGTAGTAATCCCTTAAAGCTAATAAAAATAATTGTGCTAATAAGCACAATAGCAGAGCTTCTGCTAGTGGACATGTGTTACTTACGGTCAAACCATGTGGGATAGTGTTTTGAGGATCAGTCTGTGTCAGGAGCTCTTCAATTGTCAGCTTTTCAAGTGCTGACTTCCTTCTTGCCCTAATAAGGTCACTTAATGTTGGGGTTTTTTTTAGTCTCTTTATTCATAAGAGGGAAATTTAAACTTCAGAGAGTGCAAAATTAACTTGTACTATGCCTTTTAAAGGTATGTGTTATGGTTCATAAAGCTATTTTCCAAAATAATTTACAGCTGTTCTGTTTTCCTGGTAAAAATGAGAGTTTATAGATTAGAAGTTGCGGAAGATGAACAGCTGGACAGCTGGCACTGGGGACTCACGAGACCTGGTTGAGGATGTAGCCCATGGTGGGATCAGGATGCAGACTGGCACCTGGAAGGGAGGAGGGTACAATAGGGACAGGGGAGAAACAGATCATGTCTGGAGAGGGACAGAAAAAATGGACCCAGTGCAATATGGGCTAGAGCTTGCTTCTTGGCTGAGCACAAGGTTAAATAATTCACTGCTGGATTTACATTCTAGAGCTCCGATGGACCCGGGGGAGCCATCTCTGAAAATGCACGCAGTAAAAGCTGTACTGTTGCAACATCTTAACTACAGAGATCTCTGCAGCTTGTGACTGATAAATGCTAGTTGGTCGGCCACTTGGATGTTTGAATTTGCAGCCTCAACTTGCCATACTGGCTTAGAGCTAAACCAGCCATCTGAGGGAGGCTCAGTTGGCTTTTTGCCTCTAGTGAGGCTTATGTAGGGAGCACTCTGACCCTTGAAATACAGCCAGTTGCCTTTGCATATGACCTACTGCCCTACTTGCAGAGATTTGTTAAGGGTCAAATATATGAGCAACCTGTTTGATACAGGTACTTAAGCACTTGATACGATAGACAAGATTGATTGAGCAGAAATGGCTTTGTACCTAGAATAATTTTCAGCTGATTCAGCACATGCAGGGGGTGGATGTGATCTGGTTTAGATCCATTTAATCTGACTGTGAAGCTCTGCATCTTATGCAATGCTTGCTGATGCTGGTGAGTCACAGTCATACGTCTGCATAGGGAAGTGTCAGAGGCATTTATGTGGACAGTTGACACTGGTGTACAAACAGCTTCACCTTTGAGAATGCATGGAGGAAGTTGATAGTTAAGAAAGATGTGGTTGGCAGAGCATGAAGTAGAGAACTCGGCAAGGCAGAGTTGAGTTTTCAGGGTGAAGACCAGAAGCTTGAAGAGAAATTGCAAGACAAAGTAGCCAGTAAAGATTTGGAAAAGGGAAAAATCTCATGAAACAGCAATGCGGAAAATGTGAAAGTGTAGTTAGAGTGGCAGGACAAACAGCACTTTTACTGGTGTGCTTAGCAGTTCTCTGTACCAGTGTTGTGCTGCTTCTTTGGGGCTCAAGACCTGTATGATGCCTTGATTTGGAGCATTCTATTTTTGTGTGCCATGTGTGACTTTGCAGTGGTGCTTGATGTATAAAACAAGTAGTTCCTCGAGGTAGAAGGATTTTTCTTGTCCTCCGTTCTTGCTGTTTTCACATACATGGACAGCTTGCTGTGCCTCCTTGCTTGTCATGTTAATAGCCAGCAGTTTCACTAAGGCTTGTGTTCTTCAGTATGTCTCTAAAATTTATGTTCATGTGCATCATCAGATTCAAAGGATAAATACATACCTAGTTTAACATGAGATGGAGAGATAGACATTCTTGTAATTAAGACTGTAGATTGAGAAAATGGACCAACTGTTGGAGTCTCAAGTGTAACATGCAAATACAAAACTCCAGTGATTTTAGTTAGTTTTAGTTTGATGGGGTACTCGGTTGTGTCCCACTATACCTGTTAGTCTCACAGTGCTTATGGTTTTGCCATTCAGGCTCCTTTTATTAGTAAACAGACATTATTTCTCCCTGAGATCTAATTTCTGAACTAGGCTATTGGATGCAGTCATTTTCCTTGCCATACTGCTTACCCTGACTGTCACTCCAGAAACACTAGTATAGCTTTTTTCCCTGGGTGTTCACTTCCCAGGCTTTGCCCCTTATCCATGAGCATGCTCCCATTTAACTGTGACACTCTGATAAAGGGGAAGCAAGGAGACAAGTCACTGCTTTCTTTCAGCTGGTAGCAACTCCTTTAGAATTTATATCCAGTGACTGCAGAACTGCTACTTCGGGTTTATGACTCCTTGGGGTTTCTTTTTATAGCTCCTCTGCCCATGGATCATATTGAAAAGATGGCTGCAGAGTGTATGAAGGACCTGAACGAAGATGAGGAGGAGGAAGCAGATGATGAAGACTTGGAGAAAGATACAGACCTGTTGGTATGCATAACTTTGTTAGCAGAGTTTTGGTGTGTCTTTGGTAAAAATGTCTGTGGTGAGAACTAAACATGCTGCAAAAGCATTCCATTAGATAAAAGGCTTTGCAGGATTCAACCCCCTGCACACCAGAGTAAGAGTTTCCTAACTTATATTCACATGTGTGAGTGTCTTCGAGAAGTGAGGGGAACAGTGGGAATCCCATTCCATGTTAGCTGGTGAAATACAGCCAGGGACATTCTCCTGCAAGCAATGCCTGTCACCATTTTGCTACTGCTTCAGATAGTGCTTGGCCTGGGAGAGCAATTCTGAAGAAATTCTTTTGTCATTTCAGTGAGTGATCTAGTTGTCAGGATTTAGGGAAGGAGTGGGAAGCAGTGGTTTTGACTGACATTTTTAATAGATGTTTGTAGGAAATATCAAATTTGGGGTTGAATGATTTTTATGAAAGTACTTCTCTGAACTTCTACAGCTCCATATCTCTAACCACAAACTTGTGTGGTGATCTTGGAGCTGCCGTGGGGCTTTTGAGTGGTATCTGGCTCCCTGTTGTGAATACGAGTGTAGACAGTTTCATTTAAAATAAAAAAGCTGTTTAGACTCTTTGTTTGGGTTCAAGGTCCATCCAAAGATTCTGGAACTCGAGACTTAATTTTATTTTGTCCTTTGAGGAAAAAGAAAGTTTTGAGGAAAAACCTTGTTGGCTTTTACATCTATTTAGGCAGAACTGCAAGAAGTTCTGGGAGTGGAAGGTGAGACGGGAAGCTCTGAGGATGAAATGGTAGCAATGGAGCCATCCACAGCTGAACCAGAAAATGAGCAACCTGAACTGCAGCCACAGGTAGGAAAGAGCTTCATGTTCTTGACAGTTTTGCTGAATCGCTGTTGTCATGCGGCTTATACGAGAGTCACAAACAAGGGTCTAGAGAGGTCATCTGGTCATCTTGTCCTCCAGCGAAGAAAAAACTACACTATTGCTGTCTCATCTATGGAAACCAATGTTGTATTGATAGGGGTGAATTTGTTGCTTTGTTCAGAGCATGATTTTTTTTTTTTTTTTCTCTAGATGTTAGCATAGAATTGAGGAGGTAAACAGTTGGAATCAAGCATGTCTTGTCCCTCATTGTACATATGAGCATGCAGACTGCAGCTCAGGCTTCCAGAGTTCCTATCTTCCCCAGCAGATATTGAGCAGTGTGCCAATTGTGAGGCTTATTATAACTCGACATCTTTGTGGAATTTTATCAGCACCATTAGCTTTCTCAGCTTAATTTGTCAATTGTCATGCAGTCAAATCCTTTATTCAGTAACTGCCATGTTTCTATTGTGTGCTACAGATTCCAGAGCCCTTGTGCTTTGGACCAATTAATAAATGTGTCTGAGACTGTTTCTATAGAGATAATGGCAATAATTATATCAGTAGCCATCTGAAAGGTCTCTGCAGCTGTGGCATGGTTTTAAGTAGCTACTCATAACTTCGCTTCGGCTGCTTTCGTTGCTGAACTAATTCCAGGCTGTAGGAGGAGAAAAAAGAGCTCATGTAATAAAACCAGGTTGGAGAAGCCCAGAAGGGAGTAAACTACCACGTTTTAAAAATAAGAGAAAGTCCAGTTTCATGCCAGAATACCTCTTCACACCCTCTGTTGTGTGGTGTTTGAGAGGCTGTACTGTTCTCTTCACCTACTCCCTAACCACATGGCTCCAATTACCCTGTCACTGTTGAGTTTTCTCAATGTCTCCACCCATTCTTTTTCTATTACGCCTTTGAGAGAAAGCCCAGAGGTGGATCCAGGGACTGTTAGCATAGTACAAATGCTCCTCTGTTTTAGGGACTCTTTCGTCCTTGCGCTCTTGATTAATGGGCATGTGTGTAGAAGAAGAGCGTTTGTTTTTCAGTGCTGCGGGAATACTTGGATAGTTGGATGAAATAAGTTTTCTTGATTTGTTTTATTATTTTTTCTGAGACCACCTCACTTCCTGCTGTTACCAGTGAGTTACAACAGACAATAGAGAAGAGAATTGCTAACTACAGGACAGCAATTTCTAATGCGAAGGAGTCAGGGGAGAGTGCCAAAATACGCCGATATGAAAGAGGCCTTAAGGTAAGTTGGGTTTATCGGGTATATGAATTGAGGGGGAGGCAAAGTCAGCTCTCTAAAGTGTAGTTCACAGTCTTTCCAGATGTGTGAATTTGTTGTAAGGGGAAAGAGATATGCTGCCTTCAGTTACTTTAAAAACATTTCTTGGTACTTACTACCAATCTGATGTAGCAAATAAAGTGTAACTTCAAATGCTTTTTGTGCATTAGCTTTGTGTTAAATGTGGCTAGTGGTAGCTGGAGAGGGGGTTTGTGGTGAATGCTGGTGTTGATCCACCTGTGTGGATATGAATTTGCCCCTGATGACAGTTTGGTGTTCCTGTAAAATTTAGGAGCTGTCCTAGCACACGTGCCTTCCTGTTCTCCCTTAGACACTAACCTTCCACTCAGTTCTGTGAGACAAAGAAAGGTGATCCCTTTCCCTAAGTGTGTTGCCTGTGCTTGAATATGAGCAGAACAGGCTTTTTCATGAAGGCAATTGAAAATTGCAGCGAGGAGACTCTCCTTCAGCTTTGCTTCTTTCCAGCCAGGTGGCGTGCTTGTAGTTAGTTGGCAGTGCCTGGTGATCACCACTGTGCAGAATGCCTTTATTGCCCTCTTTGATTTCATCTGGTCTCCTGCAATGCCTCAGACAGCAGCTCAGCACTGGCCACTGAGGGGAGAATGTCATGTCTCATAGCTACCAGGTGTCTTAGCATACAAAGGGAACAAGTGAGGCCAAACCCAGGGGAGGAATGCGTAAGAAAGATGTCTGTATGTGTCTGCTGCCTGCTAGCTCTGAAAGGAACATAGGTGAAACCACCTGACCTTTCAGAGAGAAGAGGGATGGGTAAACCTGCTTATTTCATCCAATAACAAAGCTTAGCACACTGTTTGATCTTCCTTTATTTTTCAGGGTAGGGACTTTCCATTCACCTAAGCAGTGTAACTAAGGATGATAGACTAGATCTCACTTCACAGCTCCGCTTCCTTAATTAGCAAAATCACATGCCAACAAATGCTGTACATTTATCTCTTGTACTTAGTTCTCGGAACTGTGAACTTTAATCTCAGCATTTAATTCCATTTCTAGTCAGTCTGTCATCCCACACGTGGAGGAGAGCTGTGTGTGGGTTGCTGTACTGGTTTGAACCCCAATCTCACATGCCCTCAGTCCAAAGTATCTCAGCCACTGTTGCTTAATATGTCAAACAATATAACGGCTAATCAACACTAGCAGAGATCCTGGCACTGATGAGATTTTGTTGTTGTTGTTGTCTTTCTGTGCTTCCATTTCACTTTCTGTGGAAAGTGAAAGAAGTAAAACTTTTGGTTTGGCTTGGAGTGTGTGGTGGTCTTTTGTCTGAATCTTAAATTACTTTCCTCAGTGTTTTCTTTTTAATGTTGGTGCTGAAGGAAGGGTGTTTTCATGTTTTTATATCAGTAATACGTTTGATGAAAATGCCTGTCAACTTTGTTGTTCCACCTCTGCCAGACCCTGGAAACCATGCTGGCTGCAGTGAAGAAAGGCAAAAAAGTCAGTGAGGAAGAAATGCCACCTCCTGTTGCAACAGGAAAGAGTTCTTACTTCTCTGAAGCCATGGGAGTGGAGCTAGAGAATTCAGAAGATTCTGTCAGCATCATGCCAGAGAATAAAGCTGACTTTGCTGCAGATGATGAGCAGACCTCTCATGAGGCAGTGCAGCATCTGGAATCAGAGTCTCTACAAGGTCATGCTGCTTCTAGTCCTACCGTGGAAACAGGTACCATGACCTGAGAGGATAAGCAGTTGTAACACTATTTTAGTGATACATCTTTCTTGATACTTGTATAGCAAAGCACTGCTTATGTTGGAATTTCCTTGCTAAATGTTTCAGGCGGAGTTATCAGTGGGTTGCTGAATTTCTGCCAGTGGAACCAGTTCTTATTATAGAGTCTCTTACATGCACTGTAGCAGTGTCACTTAACTTTTCCTGTGCCTCAGTTTCTCATTCAATATTGTGACGTGGAATTCTAAGCTTTGAAGAGTTTTAAGATAGTGACTAAATTGAAAAAAGTGGGATTGTTATGTCTGGTAGGACTCTTGGAGACTGGAGTGAAAAGGACGTTAAGGTGGCTGTTTGATAAAAAGCAAAAGAGGACAAATGCAGGTTTGAATAGATGGATGTAACAAGGGATGCAGATCCTGCATGCTCTCTCCAAGTCTCAGCATTGTTTCATTCTCACAGATCTCCAGAACAGCAACGCACGAGCAATACTACTTATGAGGCAAAAGGAGTATAAATTAGCAGCTCTAAAAGCCAAGCAGCAAGGGGACCTGGAGAAAGCAAAGGAATATATGAAGGCAGGCAAGGTATGTACACAAGAAATCCTGAATGCTAACCATACCCTGTGCTGTACCCACATGCACTGAGTGGCAGCTGTCAAGTCTTGGACATACTAGAATAAATCTTCTGTGTTTTTTTGATGTGTTGTGTTGTTTTGTTTTGTTGGGTTTTTTTTCTGCATTAGAAATTTGATGTGGTCTTAGAAGCTTTGGACAGTGGCCAACCGATAGACCTCCAGAATATGCCTCCATCTCCTCAGGGTAAGGCTTGTCTTAGAAAAACTCCTTTAGAAGTCTCTGGGCTGTATTGGAATGATTCTGCATTTGATTGCAAAACTATAGAAGAATTGAAGATCACTTAGGTCTGAGACTTACTGCATACTCAACTTCTAATCAAGACCAACAAAGAAAAATGATGTATCATTGTTTATACCGAAGGCACTCTCTGTGAATTACAAGTTCAAGTAGGTAATGATGTTCAATATTCCTAGTTTTATAACTTTAGATAATGCCAGTCAGTATCTGAAGTGGGAAGGAAAGAAGGGTGATGACACATTCTTAAAGTTTACTGTGTTATTTGATGGTGTTATGTGCTTCAACTGAAGTTCATGACATTCAGATTGAGATTAACAGATTGCAGTGCAGTAAAGTCTAATTCTTAAAGCAAATTACCAGTTTTAAAGATACTTTCATCTTTGTAAGAGAAATTTGTTGGGTTATTTTTTTAAATAGATCTAGTATCACCACCAATATGTGATCCGTGCAACTTGGTGTTTTAACCAGTTTAGATTATTCTATTCTAAGAAACTAAATGTTAGATTATTTCAATAAATCATGAGAATTGTTACCCTTAAATTATAAACTCATCACCAGATGGTGTTAGAGAGAAACTTCACCCATGACATGATCTTGCCTTAAAAAGTGCAAGACTTTTGCCGTGGATATTTTTGTAGTTTTCTGAAATAACCACTGTTACACAGTGCCAGAAACTTGGGTGTCTGAATATGGTATTACTTGCTTCCCTTTTTCAGCACATCTTTTGTTACTAGGATATTTTACTCAATTAGCAATCCTGTTCACTCTTCCCATCTGCCAAGATACCGAGTTATATTTTGAGGAGAGAAGTCTTAGAATACTTGAACTGATTTTACTTTTTTTTTCCCCCTCAAGCAGCTCTAACCTAAATTAAATCAGCATTTGAGATTTTCTGTTATAAAGCATGTTCTCTGAATAATGGGAAGCTTAGACATATCTAGCCATGCAGGTGTTCTTTTAAAGCCAGAAAGCTTTCAGGAAGATGATATGGTCAAATTGATTAACATAGGTTGGCTTTGCTGTTTATAGAACACTTCTGCTTTCCTTGCCTTGCAGATCTTGAAAGCCTAGGAAGTGTACAAGATGCATCCAAGCAAAAGGTACCAGCTTCAGTGGGAAGTTCCCAGGACCTTACAAAAGCAGAACCTCAGACCCAAGAATCTTCAGGTAGGAGTTTGTGTAACAAGCCATAAAAACAACTGGGCTGGAAGGTGCTTTAAGGTCTGCCCTATCCACTGAACTGCAGCAGGGTTGAGTCAAACCTAGCTAATATTCCTGAATGTGGTTTGCTGCACATCCCATCTGTACTTCTGTTCTGCATCAGTAATGGAAGTAAAAGTTAACCTTTCTTTAGAAGAATTGTGTTCCTAATAAGACTTTTTTTTGTCTCTGTTGAAGGTAAGGCAGGGGAGGAGACAGCTCATATGTTTTGAAATTTGAACTGTGTGGCATTTCACTGTCTCTTATTTCAAGCTTCCCTGCAGCAGCCAAAGACAGTGCTGGAAGCGTTGCAGCAAAGGCTTGAGAAGTACAAGTCGGCAGCAGCACAGGCTAAAGCGAGTGGGGATGATCGGAAAGGCAGGATGCACGAGAGGATAGCCAAGGTAAAATGAAAGTGTAGCAAGCTGCTTGCATCCAACAAAGCCATTTGAATTGATTCTCTTACCGAAGACATTTTCAAAGCTGAAATAATTTGTGTATTATCCCTCTATTTGATGAGAGGTCCAGTAGGGAACCCGTAAAGCATTTGGAGGAAGCAGAAATATTCTGAGGCAAAGCACATATTGTAACAAAATACTGTGTGTTCTGCAATGCTAGTTAAATACAAATGATTGGTAGTTTAGAGTCAGCTTCATCTTATGTCTTACTGAGTGCCTTTTATTACAGCAATACCAGGATGCCATAAGAGCCCATAAAGCAGGGAGAAAGGTGAATTTTTCTGAGCTACCTGTTCCTCCTGGTAAGTGTGAATATAAAATGTCCTGATAGCGACTTCTGTGTATCTGCTGAGCTCTGAAGGAGGTGTGCAGATATTGCCACCTCCTCGTGTGGAACAGCTCCTCCTTTTTCTCAGTGAGTAGGCTGGCCTTGCAGTTTGATGGTATTGTGAAACTGCTTATTAATATGCTACCAAAATTTCACACTGATGAATATTCCTGACTGCTTGACTGCCTGTTTGACAGCATCAGAACTTAAAATGGGCACTAATTGAAAAGTTAAACCATTTAACCATGGACAGGCACTGGATGTGTTATCTGTCTGTAATCTGTAGCAGCCCCCTTAGCGGGAAGAGTAAACTTGGGGTATATTGGCTTCTTAGCTAACTGGAAGGAGATTCTTGAAACTGAAATAATTTGCCTGGTGTTCCCTATTCTATTGTTTCCCAGCAGAAGCCTCAGAACTCCATATTTAATTAATCATCTTACAACACTTGACAGGCCAGATCAGTATTGCAGTTCTCTTAGCTACTAAAAGTAGTTTACAGAGGTGAAGCAAATCATGCCTGCGGCCACACCGTGACAGAGGCAGAAATGGAACCTGCTTCTTGAGACGCCATGTCCTTTTTATCTTCTTCAGAACATACAGTGCTGTGTCTGTAAAAGTTGGGGCAAAGTCATCTAGGAGTGCTCCACCTCTGTTTTGCATGATACTGTTTCTCCCATAGGAAGCATCATGCTTTTATCTTGTGCCTGATGTGTTCTTCTGAAAAGATAACACACAGCACTGCCAAGCGCTGCCCAGAGTTTTTTAAGTTGGAAAAGGAACATGGACCTTGTAGCTTTGTTGCCACTGTCAAATGTGGGAATAGCAAGCATGTAGTAGTAGTAGAATAGTCAGTGCCCGCTCTGTTAGGTCATGTACTGCTTTGAAGGTTCCCTGCTTTGAAGCTGTGCCTGAAAAGCAGTTCTAGAATATGATCCATTTCTTGGTAAATATCAGTTTCTGTAAGAGTGAGGTGCTCCTTATTTACACCTTTGAAAATACGGTTAACTTCTCAGTTCCCTTACATATTAGCTGCATGTTTTTCAGCCATCATGTAGAAGACCGTATGATATACATTGGAGACAACCAACAGGCATTCACTGACACCAGCAATGAGATTAAAACAGGCTGGCAGTGCATTTCATTGCACCTGCATGGTGAGAAGTACCAACCTTGATCTCCTTAGAGACAGAAATGCTGCTGAGTAATGGATCAAATGTCACGCGGGGGCAGCAGCGTAGGATTCTCTGTTCTGCCTGCCTGTGTACCTCAGATTTGTTCTGTCCCCGTGGCAGCCACCTCTAGGTTTAGAGCAGTTTAGTCGTTATTTATTGGTACTTCTAATGAGACTGGCAACAAGAATACTTGCTACATATGAATGACATGCATCTTATTAACAGACGTTTTGTAGTAGTGGCTCTGGGACTTTGCAGCTGACACTGAACTGGTAGTATGGAAGTGTGAGAGTTTATCTTCCGTCATCAGGCCTTCCTCCCGTCCTTAAAAGGATAATAAAATAATGAAAAAGATTGTTCTTCATATACTTCACATTTAGCTACTGCCTTAGTTTGCACCCTCTGCATTGCAGTAGATTTTCAGCAGAGGTTTAATGTGTTACCCCGATATCAGCAATGTCTTGTTTATTACTCTGTGGGGCAGCACTGATTTTCTGGTGGACTGTGTACCAACCGAGGCGAGGCAGCAGTGAGAGGGGGAAAAACGGAGCCAGCAACTTTTTGTACAATCTGCTGTCCTTTTGTGCAGAGGAGAGAGGCTGAATTCTTTGCTGGTTCCGGGGGCATCTCTGTCACCAAAGTCTTGAGGTTGTGAGGTTCCTTGCCTGACTGCTGGCTGCTCAGCTTAGAAAACTATGCTCTGTTTTAGTGTCATCCCTTTAAGCCTGGATATCTCCGAGAGATCTGCTATTAAGCCCACCACTCAGACTTTATCTAGCAATGCTTTGTGGCCTTGGCCTCAGTCTGGTTATGATGAATTCTGAAATAGATAGTGGATACTGGGATAGAATTAGCCTTACAGAAGAGAAGAGGTACGGAAGACAGAACATAGGTCTTATGCAGTTCTACTTCTGTATTCTTTTCTTCCTCAGGATTTCCCCCTCTTCCTGGTGTTGCAGCAATGGATGGTGACAGTACAATAGCTGCTGTTTTGGAAAGTGCCAGCAAACTGGCAAACATGGAGGAGAATGATGAAGAGGAGGAGGTTAGTATTTCTTAGTAGGATGTGTAAAAGTTAAAATGCTGTCTTTTGTGATACACAGAGATTGGGCCGTTGGATTTCCAGTCAAGCAGGGGTACTGAGATGAAATACATTTCCTAGAAGTCTGAAGAGTACAGGGTCTCAGTAGTAATTTCAGTTTGCATTATAGTGTAGGAGAGAGAAATGAGTTGTTACTACAGTCACTACCTACGGAGTTTGAGATCCAGAGTTTGGCTCTTTCATAAGTCTTGTATGTTGATTTTATTTTCAAAGCAAACACTTCAGATCCTGGGCACCCCTTTACTTTGTTCTAAAATACTTAAATTTGTACTTTGATCCTGCATCCTTGTAGCTCATATGTTTGTGCTTTCCCAGGAAGTTCAACACTTACTGCTTTTGCTCAGGCAGCACCAGCCTTTAGACTTTGGTTTGATTTCTTTATCTCTCTGGATTTGGTTGCTGATTGTTTGTGCTTTCAACTGGAGCAGCTTTTAATGTAGAGAATTCTGAGATGATGGCTTTTTGCGTGCATCTGCTTTTTTTGAAATCACTGCCTTGTTGAACATTCCTTTTGTCCCTTCTGTAGTGGAGGTTTGATGTTTGCATAGGTCAACTATGTACTGGCATGGCATGGCTCATAAACCTCCAGAAGTTAAAATTTGCTGTGTGGAATGTTATTCTCCCTTCAAAAGTGGTATCAGAAGGCTGATACAGTGATAAGCATGGTCATTGATGCATGAGAAGTTGTCCTCAACTCTGGAATAGGTTTTATGCATTTAATATGAAATTCTTTTTGTTATGCTAGAATGAACCTCTGACGCAGGCCCCAGTTGCCAAGAAGCCTGCTCAGCTGCCTGGAAAGCCGACTCAGGTTGTTAAGCCAATTACAGTGCCATCTGCTGTAGCTGAGGAGGAGAGCTCTCCAGAGCAGGTGAAACCAGCTCCATCACCCTCCACCCTGGACAAGGCAGAGTCAATGGATCAGCTCCCTCCAGCTGGTAAGGTGGAGGGATTGTCATTCCCAGTGATCCAGGTGCAAGGTGTTTGCACCACTTCAGTTGAATACTGCAGAATATTTTAGCTATGAGCCTGTGAATGTGTGGCATGGATTTCCACTGAGAGGAGCCTCGTTAAATGTGTCTGCTGGAGGGCAGATCCAGACCAGCCATGCAGCTTTGTTTCACAGAGGCAGCATGTGTAATTATAAGGGTGATTGGGTTTTTAATTAATTTTGATGTAACAAGTATATCGATTCATAACATTTAACTCTGCTGACAGTTGAACTCTACATATACTCTCATTAAATTGGGTGGCTTCCCAGTGTGAATTATTCAATGATCTAATGCAGTTTCCTACATCAGGCAGTGGTTTCTGCCTTGTGCTTCATCCAAAGTTCCATAACCAGTGTGTAGGCCCTTCATCAATCTCCAGTCCCCCTGTTGCTAAGGTCACTAAACAGTTGTCTGGACAAGATTAATTGTACAGATAGTAAGGGACAGCCACCACCTCACAGTGTGATTTGGGCACACACCAGCAGTGTTCAGTCTCTCAGATTCTGTTGTCGTGCCTTGACTGTAATCCCATCCTTCTTCCATTCTGTTCTGGGTGATTCCCTCAGGACAGAGCAGGACTGCCTGGTTGGCTGATGCATGTTCTTCTGCAGAGTGTAAAAGCATTTCCCAGGGACACTGTGATTAGCTCATAACTCTTTCCTCTAGAAAATTCCATTACTTGTTTTATAAAGACCACTAAAACACAGTAATTGTCCATTTTGGCTTTGAAAAATCTATGAATCCTCAGGAGTTGGGGTTTGTTTTGTTTTGTTTGGTTGGTTTTTTGTTTATTTGTTTGTTTTTCAATTTTAGCTGACATATTAATCTCTTGACTGAATTGCCATAGACTTATGCTGTGAAGGAGTTGATAATACCTGGTCTCTGATGTTACAGGAGTCTCTCCTAGATATTTCAGGTATTTTAAAATGAGACCAAATAGGTGCAACAAGACCCGGGATGGATTCATACTGGCATGACTTTCACAACAAAATGTCAGTAGTTTGCCATTGTAAAGCTATGTTTCACCAGCCAAAGTACATTCTGTGATCCAAATGTTACCTCCTTCCCCCTAGAATTATGAAGTGCAGCTTACAGCTGCCTGTAGCTGATAAATCAACTGTGAAAAACTGTCTTTCTTGTCAGAGAGCACAAGGCGTAGTGGAGTTTGGAGCAGAGCAGCTGCACTTAAGGCCTATACCAGGAAGGTCAAGGAGCTAAGATCAGTTGGATTGATGGCTTCTCTGAGTCCATTCTCCACAGATTTTCTTTGAAAATATCTTGTGCTCCTGTGTCTCAGCCTCACAGAGCACACTGGGGGTTTTGTGTCGGTGGGATCTAGGCTAGCTACCTTGTCTAATTAGTTTGGGTTTGGCTGATGGGCAAATTGCTCACAGCAGCAGGACAGTGGGCTCTTTTGCAAGGATGGGAATGAGTTGATTGTCACCTTACAGCAGTGAACATAGTCATTGGTGTATTTATTTGCTAAGACAGGCACCTCTTGCAAGTGTTTAGCTCATGTGATCATGAGTAGAGTGCAGTGGTGAACGCAGCACGAGTATCTTTGGAAATGGCTGTAATCAGCTCATGCTGTACCATTTCCTAAGCAAGGTATAAGAAGAGGCAGGATGCAAGGACCTGGTACAGTGTAAAGCAATCTTTTCTGTCTTCCGTGGTTGTCCTCACTGTTTTGGGAAGGAAAGAGGAGACCCAAGAATTAATAAAAATGAATATGGCAAGGTATTACAAATAAGCAACAGTGATATGCCCGACTGTGCTCGGACATTGGTGGTTCTGGGTTTTTTTTCTGACACATCAGGGGAGAGGGAAGAAATGAGTACAGAAGGTGCTAATAATATTTGCTGTCTTTTAGAAGTTAACAAGCTGAAAGTTTGGATTCAGCTTCTGCTTTGGACTAGTCAGCTGTACTGGAATTTGTCTCCTGCCTGCAAATAAGGGGCTGTAATTACTCTTGTGACACTTGTGAAGTGCTGTGAGGTTTTTTGATGAAGGATGCCATGATAGAAGAAGTTTGTTGGGTTTTTTTTGTTGTTTTTTTTTTTTCTGATACCGGCTAAGAAACAATTAAGTGCAGTAAGGAAATGTCCTTATTTGATAACTGTACTTTCACTGACCTTTTTCTGCTATAAACTGAACATGATAAATCTGTTTCCAGGCTATGGCAGTATCAGATGAGGGAGGGTTTTTATACAACTGTTTTTCAGCTAAGGAGCAGCTGGAGTTTCTGGAGAACAGAAAGAAGCAGTACCTGAAGGCAGCCATCAAAGCAAAGAAGGAGAACAACCTCGAACAGGCTAAGATGTATCTCAGAACAGCTAAGGGCTTTGACCTAAAAATTGAGCAAGCAAAACGTGGCAAGCCTGTTGATATTTCCAAGGTTAGTAGGACTGTTAGTGTTCTGCTTTGTTTCATATTCTTGGGGAACTGAGTGTTTACTTCAGACAATCAATGTTTTAATAATTTTTTTTTTTTACTCAAATTAAGTTAGTTTGCTCGAGTGACAAATCTGGATACTGAGTCCTGAAATTTTTAGTTTGGTTTGGTTTTATTTCCTCTGCTGCTCCTCAAATGTGCCAGATTTTGAGAAAATTTAGTCTCCAGGAACCATTTACTCCTTGATTTACAATGACACACGTAAACCATGTGGCTTGGAAGTCTTCCCCAGGTTTAGGGTATGAGTACCTTTCTTAGCTGTGTCCTAACTCCATTTTGGGATGAGGATCAGGTGCATGGTATACAGTGATGCTCTGGTTTCTTATGGTGTTTGCATGGAGGGAGAAACCAAACTGCACTATAATAGCTCTCCTGACCTGAATAGTCAGGGAACTAGGCTTGTAAGACATTTTGCAGGAGTTTATGACTGAAGCAGCTGTCAGGAAGTGGTGTGAGCAGTGTTTGGTTTGAAATTGCCTTGAGAAGAAACCCAATCCATCTCCCTTGTCTGACCTTTCCATACATTTTGACTGCTTTTTGTCTACTTCATTTTTTCCTGTAAGGGCTCTGAAATGTGGTGTGCTTGTGTTGCAGCTGCCATCACCCCCTACAGATGATGAGGGTGATTTTATCTTCATACACCATGAAGATGTGAGACTCTCTCAGAAAGCAGATGAAGTATATGCACAGCTCATAAAATTGCTGAAGGACCAACACGAGGTGATCATTCTGTCTTTTTTAGAAATGTTCTGGGTTTGGGTTTTTTTTGTTTTGTTTTGGTGTTTTTTACATTTTCTGGGGTTTATTAGTATTATAATCCCATCATTGTTTCTGTGGGTATTTTGTTTTTCTTTTAAAGAACTTTTATTTTGTGTGTCCTCAAGTAGAAGAGCTTCAGAGTTGGATTCTCTACTACTTGAAGTCAGGGGGTGTGCTTGGAGGCTTGGGTCAAATTATCACTATTAAATATGAACACTCAAGTTTAAAGATAATACCTGACTGATTAAGATTAGCCCCTGGGTGAACCTCATAATCTAGAAATGAAGTGATTAAAATGTAATAAGGCTGAATGGCTCAAACAAATACCATGCTCAGCATTTCGCTTAAATGAGTGGGGGGTGGATGTTTTGGGTGACTTGGGAAAACTCTTGGCTTTTCTTAAAATAGGTTGTCGTCAACCTCAGAACTTTCTGCCAGTCATGAATCTATGTGTAAGGATCACTGTGTTTGTTTGGTTTTGTTTCTGTTGACAGAGGTGTTTGCAGTACTCCAAGCAATTCATGCATCTGGGAAATGTAGCAGAAACGACTCGGTAAGACCTGCTGTTAAATCATCCCAGGCCTGAGTCTGCCTGACCCCCCTAAAGGTGATGGGGTCTCCGGTTGGTAAGCTTGGCGTTACGTGAAGGTGTCAGTAACTGTGAGGCCTGCATCTCCCAGCTGCTCTCAGAACTCTGGTCTGAGATTAATCTGTGGGCTGTATCTGGCAGAATGCTCTGTTTGACGTTCCAGTGTGTGTAGCTTTTCTATGTTTGCCTTTTCTATAGGTTTGAGAAACTGGCACAAGGTTGTAAAAAGGACATGGACATCCTACGACTTGCACGAGCACAGGGAATGGATCCTCCAAGCCATCACTTTGAGGAAAGAACCTTTAAAATGATAAGGTGTGGAAAAACATTTCTCAGAATGAGTTCTGTGGTTTCTAGCTCTTGTTCAGGGTTTTATGGGTTTCAGTAAACTTGGAGGGCACCTAAGGTTAGGCTCAGCAATCCCGAGAGGTCACTCAACAGCTTAAATACCAAATTGTTCCTTAGCTTCTCTTCTGAGTTTGGTTTTTTTTTTTTTTTTTCCCCCAAAATATCTCCAGGTTAATCTCTCATCCTCTGCTGCTTCAGCCACTCTTCCTTCCTCTCTCTTTCTCCCCCAGTCCTGTTGCCTTTGGGCTTTGTGGCATTTTTCACTATACTCTGGAGATGTATTTATCTCTGTGCTCTTTCTTTGCTCTTCTGTAATTTCTGAAGATGATCTCAGTAGGAGTGCACTATTGATAAAGGTCTGACAAATACCAGTGGCATCCTGGTCTGGCAGTGGATCGGGTGGTGTTGGGCTACTGGGATGAATACGCTTTTTTGTCCTTATTTTTTCACAGGATATTTTCTGAGCTCAACAGCACAGAAATGCACCTTCTTATTGTCCGGGGAATAAACCTACCAGCTCCACCAGGTATGTACTCAGAAGGGCGCATGGGCTTTGAGTAGATGAGGGAAGTAGTGGGAAATGAGATGTATTTTTGCCTTGAAGATCACTTCAGCAGTCAAGACCTTTGTAGCCAGCGCCCATTAGAACAAAATAGCCAGGTTTCAGGCTCAACCCCCCAAAGCCTTTATACACTATTTTAAAATCCAAAGAAACAAAAATCCCAGAAGAATAAAGAGTATCTGGGTTCCACCTTGACAGAGGAAAGAACTTTAAATTGTCCTGGATTCGCTCATAACTGGGTCATAGTTTCAGTTTTGTGTTTATCTCCTATTTTGTTATGAGTGCCTGCCTTAACTCTGCACCGCCTTAATGTGTAGTGACCCTTCAGCAGACAGCAGTTGCTGCTCTTCTGCCAGTGTTACTGCTTTTAGTCCTTTGTTTCTGGATGTTTGTAAACCATCTGTGCTAGACTGTCTCAGCACTAACAGCAGCATTAAGAAAAGTAAATGCCTTCCTTTGGATGCCAGCTTTCTATGGATTTTGGTTTGACGGATGGGTTTTTCAGTTGTCAAAAGACAGTCATGAGTCCTACTGAAAATCAGTTAGGTGCTTGTGAAAATCCTGCTTAACATTACAGATGCGTTGACAATACCTGTACTGACTGTTTGGATTGGCTGGTTGTTCTCTTACTCAGGTGTTTCACCAAAAGATCTGGATGCATTTGTGAAGTTTGAATTTCAGTACCCGAGTGCGGTGAGTTTATGTCCTGTCTCTTGTGTTCCTCAGACTCTGGCCCTTGCCACTGTATTAGCTCATGAGGACTTCCAAGGAGGAGGTGTAGGTTTTCTTCTATAAAGGGAAAACACTTCTAGGCATATTGCCTGAATTTATTTTTAAACCAGAAGTTTTTTCGTAACTGTTGAATCTATTTCCTGTAGATTGGAGCTTTGCTGCACTTCTTTCTCTTGATGTTCCCCCAGCTTCCACTTGAGCAGTGTGGTGTCTGTTTCAGGCTTGCCTCTTTCTCTGGCTGGCTGACCACCAGCTTACTGACAGCAGCATTCACAGTGCTAAGCTCTGGCCACCTTTCTCCTACAAAGACACTAATAAGACTGTTTCCAGTGTTTGCAAAATTTGTAGAAGTTAATTTATTTTGGGGGTGCAAACACACCGGTAACTTCAGCCAAACACAAGAGCACGCCAGGTTGTCACTAGGGGAGAGGGGCTGCCTTAGATGTGATCTCCCTCTTAAGTCCCATTCCTTTATAGAAAATAAGCTTTTAAAGACATTGGTTTTGGATATCTCTTATAATTATACAAATGTATTGAAAAAGTTAATCTTTGGCATGAAATAAACCACACGTGAGTGATGTGATTTAATCAGCCAGTATATTTATGTCCACATCTGGAGAAAGGACTGAGGCCATATAAGTTTCCTGACCTTACTAATTGCTACTTATGTGCATGTATATATGTGCATATATATGTGTATATATATTA
>JAAGNO010015045.1:13717-30401 GCA_033439905.1 Ceryle rudis
AGCCCCAGGGCTCTCAGCCTTTCCTCAGCAGAGAGATGGTCCAGTCCCTTCAGCATCCTCGTAGCCTCCCTTGGACTCTCTCCAGTATTTCCCTGTCCCTCTGGAACCGGGGAGCCCAGAACTGGACACAGCACTCCAGCTGTGGCCTCACCAGGGCAGAGTAGAGCAACTGTAGATGTCTACAAAGTTTTATTCGTGGTGTCTTTCTGCCTCCCAGTATTTCCAAGTATGAAGCTATCCCATTCTGCCATGGCCCTTGCTTAGTTTAACTGAAGTATTAAGATGTTATTGATGTTTTCTTAAGCTCTGTTGATTTTTACACCCCACCACTCCCTTGACTAGGAGGCCAGGTCTTCAGGCAGAGAGCAGACGCTGACAGGCAGGCAAACGTGAGGCAGGTTTGGCAGTCAGCCCTGCATCAGAAACTCATAGGAAGAAACTCTGTGTTACTGGTTTGGAACAACCTATGAGTGAACATTCCTTCTAATTACTGCTGTCCAAAAAGATTCCCAGTTTATACAGCACAACAGGAATTTCCCTGTGAGCTATAAATGGAGCCATACCTGTTTAATATAGAATGCTGCAGAGTTCTGGGGGACTTCCTTCATTCTTTGTTGCCAAACTCTTCGATGTTGGCAGCATTTTGCTGGTAATTGACTGCTAAAGACAGGCTCTACCAGCAGGATGGGCGATGTAAAGCTGAAGAGGCTACAAGTCCTTTTCCCCTCCAGAAAGCCAACGGCAGCTAGTGAAGTTGTGTATCAAGGAGCACTTCAGTCTCTCGTCTGGTTCCGGATTCCGTGTACGCACACAGAAGGCAGTGAGCGATCCTCCCTCCCTCCCTCCCTCCCTCTGTTGTCACTGCCATAAAGCAGGTTAATATCTTCTCTTCAGTGAGTTTTGTGTTCCCTGAAAAGAGCTCCAGGGTTGGCCAGCTGAGTGGCACTGAGCGAGGTGGAAACTTCTCCCGGTGATTGCTTTCCCAGTATCACAGAATCACTGAGGCTGGAATAGACCTCCACGATCAAGTCCAGCCTATGGCCCAACACCATGACATCAGCTAGACAATGTACATTTGCTTCCCAGCAAGTTCCTTGCAAGGAAACCAAAACACCACAAGTGACTTCATCCTGCCATGGACCCATACCAAAAAGCACCCATCAAACTTTCCAGAATAGCTTTTTTATTATTATTATTTTTCCCTTGGGAATATTTTGTTACTCCAAGAGTTATAAAATGGACAGCCTGTAGCTCTGCACCTCCTTCCTAGAGTTATCTCTCCTGCCACATCTCTGGTAGGATGCCAGACTCCAGATCCTCTGTCTTGTTGAGGGCAAGTAACTGAACTGTGCTTTTGCACAGCCTGCAAGAGACTGGCTGGAACTCCAGGACAGGCCCTTTGCTTCACCTCCCATAGGTACCTTCTGGCACGTGTCCCATGAGAGTCCCATTATTGCAGTGCTAGAACATCCCCACTCACTCCCCCCTGCTGCTCAAGGACTATTTGAGCATCACCTCTTAAAACTTCAGAAGAGACTGATTGTACCGTGAGGATTCCCTGTTATCCAGTGGTAATGACGACACGGCTCAAACACTCCCTTCACAATAGGATCAACATGAGGAAGAACTTTACTGTAAGAGTTGTAGAGCACTGGAACAGACTCCCCAGAGAGGTGGTGGAGTCTCCTGCTCTGGAGACTTCCAAGACCTGTCTGGATGCATTTGTGTGTGATCTGCTCTGGTTCTGCCCTGCTCTGGCAGGGGGGTTGGGATCGATGATCTCCAGAGGTCCCTTCCAACCGCTGCCAGGCTGTGGTTCTGTGAATAGGCAGATAGTGAAGTCAGGTCTCTGCTGATAGCAGGTGCTTCTTGAAGGAGCACTATTTGGTGATCCTAGCTTGACAAAAACACCTCAAGAGTGCTTCCTTAGGCCACAAAACCTTTCTTGACGCTTCCTTCCACTTTCTGCATTTCTCCATACAGCGTAATCTGCTGTTTAAGGTCAACTGATCAAACTGATGGTTTTGGATCTGAGCAGCCACCTTCACACAGTTCCGCTCAAAAAAAAAGGTGTTTTGTTCAGGACAGTCTCATGTTCCAGAAAATGCAGAGATATCAGGGTTTTCAATGCTTCTTAAGACTTAGTTTTTATTACTCCCCCAAACCCAAGTGCTTCATCTGGCTCCTGCAGATGCTTGAGGCTTTGCTCTCTGGCTGTTTTTCACCTGTGCTGTGTATGTGTATATGTATATCACAGCCATGCTCCACCTGCTGCCGGGTCACACCGCAGCTAAGCAGCAAACTGGTAGCAGCAACTATGGTCAGCAGCTGCGTTCGGAGGGCTGCTGATCCAGTCATCCCGAAGACTGCCTTAGCATTTATGTGACTGAAGCACCAGTCGAACATAAATCCCACCCTTGACTGGCATTAGATGAAAACCGGCACCAGGCAAAAGACAATTTTTAAAGCAGGACCTGTTTAAAATGAGGTGACGGAAGGCCCTTCAAGTTGCAGCAACCAAACAGCAGAAGCTGGGTTATTTCCAATCCCAGAGCGTGGCTCTTCTAATGACCTGACTCAGCGTGAGCTGAAGTCATCACTGCTTCATGAAGCTGAAACACCAAAGAAAACTCGCTGATGATTACAGGTTGGGAAAACAGACGAGGCACAGCCAAAGCTACACTGAGTGCAAAACATCACTCTGGGTGAAATAGCTTCACTGAAAGATTGCTTCTTACCTCCTGAAGGTAAAACACTTGTGCACTCTTTATTTTACCTCTCATTGGGTCGGGCAGAGTGTTCATGGTCAGCTGGAGTACAGTGGACAACTTCAGGACGATTTGGCCACGACGGCCCAGCGTTGACAATCTGCTGTTCACTCACGCTCTGCACCCTACATCATCCTACTTCCCCAGCTGGGGATTTAGGTCGCTGGCCGCGTCCACGTTCTGGTCCACACCGTGCTGACAGAGCTGCGGCCAGGGCTGGGCTCAGACCCGTTGGGTGGTCTGTTGGTTCATCGACGTGGCTGTAGCTGTGAAATAAACACTAACCGTCCTTTGACTGGGATTTTACGTCCGATTCGGGTACTGCCTTACACTTTAACACTCGAATGCCTTTCAAGAACTTTTTGAAACGGAGCTGGTGCTACTTAAACTGCTTTCACATGTTAGGACCACGCTTACCTACTCCGGCTTGCTGATTTTACCAACAGGCCAGAAACTTCTCAGGCCTGAGAATAACATCTATTTGTTGGTGTTGGCAGAACAGAACTGCCCTTCAGGATCACCAAAATAATTATCAGAATTAACAGTAATTATTTCTTTTCCTTGCTGGGAACTTTGTATGCCCAGTAGCTTCCATGTCTGGAAGAGGAGAGCTGACTCATGGTAGTTTGGCCCCAGTGCTACTCCAGAGAATTGTTTTAAATTATCAGAAGGGCTGTGAGCTCCCTGCTTCCAGGACAGCCCATCTTCCAAGCACTTTAAACTGTTTTCTCCCCTGCTATCTACTCGAGATGGAACCTCCTTTGTGGTCTGAGCTTCAGCCTTATTCGTCCTCTTTCAAAAGCAGAGCCCACCCTCGCTTCTGAGCTTCCGACCTGACTTCTCCTCTTTCTTTCATCTAGATTTTTATTTAAGACTTTACACGTGCTTTGCCAAAATCTTTTGATCTTTACCTGCCTTCTCTATTGGTCTCTTCTAGGGTCTTCTTCTAAGGTCTGCCTTCTCCACTGTTCTGTGACGCCTGTGGGTGCTTCTGGCTCATGTCACACCCCCCTCCAACAGTTTTCAGCAATTTTAAAAGCATTTCCAGTGCCTTTCAAGAGTGACTATACCATAAAAGCTGTCAAGCAGACACTTCAGGGAGAAGGCAGCAAACCCTGTATTGTACACGTACTTGCCACACGCAGAGGTTTCTTTAGAAATACTTCACTTTTGCCCAGATTTTATTTCAGCTAAAATCAGCCTGTTACAATTAGGACTTCTTTTTAGGGCAGCTCTTCTGCTTTCTTTAACCAGGCAGAACAGAATGAAGCTGCTCTCCAAAATAACCTTTGAGTAGAGGGCAGGAAGACAGGACACTCCGAAGTAGGAAGTCTTTAGGTCTAAGACCTTTTCCTTACGATTCTGGGGAGGACAGCCTTTCTCCTCTCTTAGGAAACTGAAAACTGTCTCAAAGACCTTGATAGTTCAGGTTGTTTCAACCCTGGAACTGAAGTCTGGTGCTCAAGAGAAAACTCTTCAAAAGCAAGAATGGAGAACGTTCTAAAGGCAGCAGCGGTTGTTGTATGAACTCGAGGGAAGGGCTCACAGTTTTGAGGAAAAGTGTCTAAACTTCTTGTGTGCCACCTTGTCTTGATCAAAGGGAAATGTACTTAAAGCAGAATTTTTACCTTGTCCTCACACTTGCTTAAGCCACTGAGGACTATTCGTATCTCAGAATTTCTGTTTCTGTCCTCCATGGAATCAATTCTAATGTATAATTCTAATTCTAATAATCAACTCTGCAATAGCTGCTGGGAAAAGAGGTGGCACATTACCTTAAGCAGCTCCTTTCACCTTGCAGTTACTGCCCCTCATCTTCCCAAGCTCCACTTAGAGAAACAGGTCCTGGCATCTCAGCAGCTTAACCACTTCTTATTTTGCATGCAGTAAGAGACTCATTTGCCCAGCTACTAGGAAGGAAATTGCTACAAATCCAGGCTGATCTTGCATGGTTCTAGAAATACCCCCATTTTAAGAACAAAGGAGTTCTAGCAGGTTCCTACTTCAGAGACCTGTACCTTCAAGCTTCTGCTGGTGGCAGCAAGACTACAATCTGACACAACTGCAGAGTTCTTGTCGACATCGTGTGAGCTGGAAAAGTGTCTCCATTACTTATTTAACCCACATATTTTGTTGCGTATAATATTCTTCGTAGCATAAAGGTTATAAGTAAAATAGAGTTCTTCATTTTTTAAAGGATGGATTGATAAAAAAATCTGTAAAATGCTGTATAATTTAAGTAGTGCCCCTGAGTCACAAGTAAATAAACGTGTGCCTGAAAGACCTGTGGGCCTGAGAACTTGTGGGCCAGAAAACATTTTCTTGTAATGGAAGGGTTCATTTCTACCTGGCTTTAGCTCAGAGGAATATCTGCAGTCACTGGGGCTTGCCTTGCTGTTAATGAAGGGAAGCAGGCACCTCAAAGGGACAGATAAATCCTATCCAAGAATAGTCCAGCTCTTGTTCAGACCCACGTGAGAAGAGCGGTACAAAGGTCTGGGCGTCGCAAAACCAGCAGCAGCCACTACTACGCCCGATACTTGGGAATACAGAGCGTAGACATTTTCCCAGCAGATGTTCCAGCGGGTGGCACCGTGTCACCCTGCAAACAATTTCTCATTCTCTGCTGCCACGCAAACCCGCGCCGCTGAGAAGCCAGTTCCAGCTGCAGGGAAGTTCCTGTCTGCACAGGCCCCACGCGCACAGGGTTCGGGCCTGGAGGCTCCCACCCCCAACCCGATACAAGCACGTGCCCAAGTTTAGAAGGTCTCAGAAGAGAATCCCAGCAGCCAGATGTTGAAAAAAGCAGTATTTATTTTAAAGTACAACCCAAAGTTGTATCCGTAAGAAACGCACAAGGTATCTTGTTTCTTCCACAAGTCTTGGCTGTGTGCATTTCGGTTCAACTTAAAAACGCAGTCAGGTTTACAAATGTACAAACAGCACAGAAAGTGTTTTACAGTCTCCACAGAATGCTCTTACATTCGCCCCTTCTGCTCTTTAAGGTTTCGCGTTGGTCGTGTTGTGGGGTTGTGTTGTTGATTTTTTTTTTTCCTTTTTTACATTCTTAGAACCTGTGTTAACAAAGACAACCTTATTTTAAAAAAATACTCTGCATTTGAGCACAAAGTGCCTTTCGGTTTTAAATTAGAACTTGGAGGATAATACTGGAAAAATTTAAAAATCCAAACCGGTACTTGTTTTATTTTCATAAAAGTATTGCATGCCAGGACCTTTTGGTAGTTAAAACTGTTTCCTAAATAAAGATGGCAGATGGTAAAATCTGAATCCGGTGAGATAGTTCAGCTTTACAGGCTTCGGCCGTAGCTGGGGTCTGTGACCGCACCCAGACGTTTTCAAGCTCATCTGCAATTTCACACTATCGTATTGCAGGAGAGACGTTAAAAAGGAGCAAGTGATGGAAGCATCGTTTGGGGTGGGGGTGGGACGGGGAGAAGAAATGACCAGCAACAGCCTGAAAATGATGTTTCAAAGATCTGTATTCAGAATTGTATCATAACCTGGATAAAAGTTCTTTCCTTTTGCTGAACTTCAGTTTTCGTGAGGATAGTGTGAATTAGACCAAGGATCTGAACTTCTTCTTCCGATCGTCGGGCTCCAAATTCTCCAAGGATTGTAGGTCTGTCCCATGTCTTCAGCAGGATTGGCAACGGTGGCAGCGGCGGGTGGAGGAGGAGCAGCAGCGGAGTTTTCACTACTCATGAGATCAATGCCTGACAACGCGTTTGCTGGAGTGGTGAAGGGAAGGCCACTGTTGAGATTACTTGACCAAATGGAACTGCTGAATGGAGTGGTGGACCACAGGCCACTTGGGTTGCCAAGGATCGGCTGCAGTAAAGACAGAAGCAGGTAAGGAGCAATTCAGTCATCTCTATTTTCACCTTTTTTACAGCCCCCCTGAAAGAAAAGTATCTAAGCAGCAGGAATCCTGCCGGGGAACCCCTTCTGCCTGCTGGGGAACCCCTTCCTTCTTCCCTGCCACACAGAGTTTGAGCTCCCTTTACTTGAGCTTGCCCAGAGACACCACACTACGAATGGTCACCGAATGCATCTGGTAACTGAAGGGGCTGCAAAGTGCAGTTACATGAGAGGCTTATATGCTGTTTTCATTTGAGCTTATACATCCCCATACCATTACTAACTTAAGCACTACTGGTATCAGAATGGTGGGGGTTGGAAGGGACCTCTGGGGACCATCGAGTCCAAGCCCCCTGCCAGAGCAGGGTCACCCAGGGCAGCCCACACAGGAACAGATCCAGGGGGGGTTGGAAAGTCTCTGGAGCAGGAGACTCCACAGCCTCTCTGGGCAGCCTGGGCCAGGCTCTGTCACCCTCACAGGAAACAAGTCTTTCCTCATGCTGAGGTGGAGCTTCCTGGGTTCCAGTTTGTGCCCATTGCCCCTCGTCCTATCCCAGGGCACCACTGACAAAAGCCTGGCCCTTTCTACTTGACACCCACCCTGTAGAGATTTGTCAACATTGATCAGATCCCCTCTCAGTCTTCTCCAGACTTAACATCCCCAGGGCTCTCAGCCTTTCCTCATAAGAGAGATGTTCAGTCCCTTCATCATCCTCGTAGCCTTCCTTGGACTCTCTCTGGTATTTCCCTGTCCCTCTTGAACTGGGGACCCCAGAACTGGACACAGTGCTCCAGATGTGGTCTCACTAGGGCAGAGTAGATGGGGACAAGAACCTCCCTCAACCTGCTGGAGAGAATTGCTGAATTTGAAAAGGAATTGCTATTCCACCAAAATCTGGATTTCACGTGGCATTAACAAACCTGTTGCCTTATGCATTTTGAAAGAACATCGATCCTAATCTACAGATTGTATTTCATGGCCATCTGTTAATATTTTTTTTCTTTTACTAGATGATTAGTTTTCTTTTATTTTCTGTTAGCCCAAAAGAAAGAAACTCTGACCAGAAGAAAAGACTGCTGGAAATGAGACAAAGTTACAAGAAGTGAGTCCAAGAGAAATTAACCAAAATCATAAGAGACACAATGTAGTTTTTCAAACCAAAGTAAGTTTTTAGGTTTCCATGTTTATCATCGTGGACTGTAATCCTAAACTTTTTAATGTTTCATCTAAAATGTTAAGTCATTATTCTAAAGAGTTAAAACTGTCTTCGGTTGGTACAAAAAAGAAAAACATTAAAGTTTAGTTCAATGGCTTTTCATCTGTTGAGGTCCAAGCTTCAAACTCTGGTTTTGTTAGATGACAAAGTGTAAAGACCCCATCCTAGCAATCACACAATGAAACTCAGACATCCATCTCCCTCTCATCCCCAGAGGTCTTGCTAGAAACCCTGAAGATAAAATAGCTTTTATAACCTAGTGAATGAGAAGAGAGGAAGTATAATTAATTAACAAAATCACTGATTCTGGTTTTCTTTCCTAATTTGCATCACCAAATGCCTTCATAACGTAAGAAGACAGATATATTTGTATACCTGTAATGTACAGTTTTCTTTCCTTTTGAGGAACTCCACAAACCTGGCCACCACTCCTGGTGTGCTTATGACTTCATCTATTGGAGGATTTGGTTCTATTTAAAATTAAAAAAAAAAAAGCAAAGTTAGATATATTCATTTCTTTGTAAGGAAATCCTCAAATTACTGCATCAAAATAATATCAAACTGACTCATTCTTCCTGCAAGTGTGTCCTTTTTCTACAGTACTGCTTTACCAACAGATTCCTATCTGTCACCATAAGACTCCAGCCTGAATTTGAGGTAATAAGGTAACACGATTTAAAAGACTAATTTAGTAATTTAGGCAGACCAACTTCACAGCACCAGTTCTGTGAAGTCCCTCTGGCATGCACACACGCAGAGAAACTGGTCTATCAGTGTATCTGAGCCGTAGAGATGCTGTCTAAATTATCTAAACTTCCATTCAAGAGTTTGCAACACATCTGCATCACTAGTAGTTCTATACAGACTTCAAGAAAAGTACCACCATACATCTAGCTGACATTTTACAGAACAAGCTTCATCCAGCAATTTCTGTATGAAGCGTAATCTTTATTGCTGTCAAAGTAAAAACGTGTCAGGAATGCTTCTGCACTTTTCTCCAAATCAGTTCCGCTCTCACCTTTAGAAAGAAGCTTTCTGAACTTCTGGGTGGCTGAAAGTTGCTGCTCTGGACTATTGGAGAAAATCATCTCAATCATATCGGAGGTGATGACTGCACTCTAGGATTTAGGTGGAGGAGACAGAATGAGAGTGGTAGAAAATAAGAGGGAAAACAAGACCTGGTATCAGTGGTAAAAAGGTTACAGTATTTGCTAAACTGCTATCAAGTTTATTTCTTATCAAGTAAAAACCTAGGTAAGACCATTATGGAGAACAAATAAGTCATCATACGTGTACATCTACAGAAGAATGATGTTACTTAAGTGTAGTCTTTCTTTTCTGGAAGCCAAAATTCAAATTTTATCTAAGATACAGCATAAAAGTTACTCTTCAGAACCTCACACCAGTGTTCTCTACGCTTTCTATTTTTATTTTTTTCCTTCTATCTGCCCTCCTCTAAAAGAAAGTTATCACCTTCAACAATTGGAATAGCAATTACCGTGATGGAAGATCACCCCTTTAATTATGTGGTTGGTTAGATTTCTACATGTCCATTTTGACCATACACTTACACCAAAATGTACAGGATCTGTTCTTTTCAGAAGAGCTGACAAACCTAATGTTTGTCATCATAATCAAGTGAGAGTATTAAATTTTCCGTAATACTGGTGGTTTCCACCAATCCAGCTAAATTCAATCAGCAACCTTTCTTAAACCAGGTAAAACCTGACATTCTGTTCATTGCACACGTAAACCCATGTGAAGAAGTATAAGGAAAGTCAGATTTTTCTTCTTCTTCCACTTCTGGTCTAAATCCTTAGATAGGTCTGATCAAAAACCAGTTAGATGGGGAGATAGATGACAGTGCTGAAACTAAGCAAGCTTTGTCTGTAACAGCTCCAACTGTTAAGATCCTAAAATGAAGGATATTTATAATAGTAAACTGTAGAATGGTAGTACCTGTCTCAGTTAGATAGGCTTCTTTCCTTACTTTTTATTATCTCTCAATTTCATATAGGCTTTCACACAAATGATTAAATGGTATTTAGGACTTGTCTGACATTACAGACTATCTCGAAGGGTAAAATAATATATTCTATCAGTGATTTATCCTATTGTTTATAGGCATTTCTGTTTCTCAGTTACTTTCAAGGCTTGTATAACTATCAACAGAAACCAAGCCCAGCCTGACTTCTATGAAAACATCATTTGCATACTCTGAATTCAGACACGAGTGTGAAGATCAGTGTCAGATTTTTAAGTAAGGACTGTACTGTCCTTAAACATGTCCATTATAGCCTGAATCCCTTGCTGTTTTTCTTTCCAGGGAGAGGTAAAGAAACAGAGAAAGCAGAAAAGTCTGTAAGTCTTTTTCCTGTAGGATGAAATTCCAGCTTGGAAAGGAGCTTAAGAACCTTTGCAGATAAACTGGGTCTAGCTGTGTTTCCAACTCTATGGCTAAAAATGATGCCACTTGAAAATCCATTACCAAATCCATTCCACTGAGCCCCTTTTTACTTTGCAAATTGCAATAACACACTGCCTGGCATATATTTTCATGTTTCAACCAGTATGTATTTCAGATTAAAAAAATCCCAATAACTCTGGGCAACAGTTGATGAAATCATCTGTAATGGTGAACAACAAAACCAGGGAGTAATGAGCCTGCCTGGAACAATGACATTATTTATTTTTCTTGAACAAACACTGTATTCCTCTCTCGTCACTTACAGAAGTCATCTCCATGTTGTTCATCTGTGCCTCGTGGAAGCCACCATCTGACATCACTTCCTCCTCCGCTTCTTCCTCAGCTGTTGCAACATTTCGACGTTTAAACAACTAAAGAAAGTATTTAATAAATATTAGCAAACATACACCCAGCACGTCATGTTAGGCTGCAGTAAAAATGACATATGCTCTCACCTGAAATAAACTAGTATATGGACTACAGGAAATGATCCCGACAGCAAATGGAGAAAGCTTGGTCAATGAAAACAGCACTGTGTCACAGTATTGGTTCCCAACATTTCTGAAAACAGAGTATTCCCTTCTCTTCACTGTTCCCCTCCATCTACAAGGTATTTCTAGCTTCCAGACAATTGCTGTCTTGCAGAGGATGCTGGGACTCAAAGAACATGTCTGTGTTGTAGAATATCTGCAGAGGCCGGGATAACTGAGTTATGGTGGCAGAGAGATGGAGGATGATCACACAGGATTGAAATTTTACTAGGAAGATCCGAATTCGGTTGCTACCACTTAGAGAAGGTACCCAGTTTGAGATATCATGAGGAGAGCTAGAGAGGCTAGAGCTTCTCCCCTTCATCCAGTCTTCTCACTGGAAGAAACATTAGCAAGGACAAGGTGGCTTTGGGGATGCTGCTTGGCCTGTGGAGGTCAGGCAGCAAGACTCCAGCACTGAGCCGTGTCAGATCTGCACTACCGCAGACAGGCAAGACAAAGCCCTGACACAGACCTGCTGCGACTCTTCTGTCCAGAGAAGATGAGGAAGAAACAAAACTAAGTCTATGGCAACCCTAGGTCAGTGATAGGCCTAACAATTTTCCTTAACAGAAGGAAACACTGCCACACACTTTATTTAGCCAACCTGCGGTAATCAGGTTCAAGAGAGGTCAGAGGTACAGACAGGAGAGAAAATGACTCATCACCTTCCAAACTTAGCAATGGCTTTACAAATAAGATGACACTCTGTGCTACCAGCAGTCTGGAAATGCTACCTGCAGATACTGAGCAGTAGTTCTCGTTCATTTTGCTGTTTCCTCTCAGAACTCTTCCCTGACTTATCTTGAAGCATCTGGTATCAACACTGTGAAAACTTTATTAAACAGAAGAGCCTACAGACCAGATCTACCATTCCAAACAGAAGCATACTAATATCTTCATTCTAACTCCAGAAACCTCAATATTGATGAAGGCTTCATTATAACTTTGTTTGAAATTGAAATAGTCTCTTAAAGCTTCCAATGAACACAACTAAGAACAAAAAGAACTGTTCAGTGCTACCTGTTTTTAATGAGAAGATGGATTTTCACCATGTCTTGTCACTGCTGTTGTTTCCCAATTAAACCTGCAGAGAACCTGCCTCTTTGCAAAGTGAATGAAGTAGTAAGAACTAGCAAAACGTGGGCAGGTAGAGAAGCTTCTTTACCAAGCATTTTGGTCAATAATTTTGCTTACAACATATAATGACTCCACTACTCAAGGTACTAGCCTTATGAGCATAAGCACAGCATGAACTTTTGTAAATTCATAAATGAACTGAAACTGAAAGGGTGAAAACTGGGAAGACTCAGATCAACAAATTAATTCATTACTGCAACTTATAAAGGACTTGGTTAGACCTTCTCCTCCTATTCTAGCTGCAATATGTCCTTCCATTTCACTCCAGCTTGCCACTCCAACTCAGGTAGGAAAAAAACCCAACAAACAGAACAACAAAACAAAGAAAAACCAACCAAAAGCCCACCATAAACAAAAAAAAACCAAACCAGGAGTTCCCCCATCACCTTCAGTGCAAGGTCAGCCAGCTTTGTTTAAATCATCTTGAGGCTGTTCTGACCAATCTTACACTTGGATGAATGAGGAGCACTCACCAAGTTTTGTAGAGCCTGCAGAAGAGGCAGCAAAGTCTGCAAGTGACTCTGATTTCAGACTCTATTTATTTGGCAGGGCAGGAACAACTGAAAAGGGACTTGGGAGAAGCAAAGAGCCAGTGTGCAAGACAAGACTTTTTAAGGACTGGTGACAGTTAAGCAATTGTAGTATAGTACCTGCTCCTCCCTCTTTTGCTTTCGTAGCTGAAGACCCTCTTCCTCCCGCCTGCGACGCATCTCGTCAGGGTTTAGAGATTTGTTCTTGTAGCTCTTCAGTCGGAAATTCTCTTTTCCTGAGGTCGTCATGATTGCTTTAAAATGTAATTAAAAAGAGAAGTCAGAAAATCATAACACAGCATTTTATATTCTGTCTCCAATCCTTAATCTCTGTAACCATGCACTTCCAGCCACTGCCTCCCTAGACTCATCACCCAACTTCCAGTAACTTAGAAGGTGTAAAGTAAAACGTAAGAGAATTGTCACGTCGGTGTGCCAGTTCTTCACATCAGACCAACAAACTTTTATCTTACTCTGAAGTTACAAGGCATGAATAAATGAAATAATTTATTAAGAAAGAACTGAGATCTGTAAGGCAGAGCATACAGACTGTGTGAAAAAGAAAACTGCACTAATAAATCTGAACATTTTTCCACACAGGGAATTAGCCAAACTAATATTCCCCTGTCTTCATTCAACAGTGAAGGGGTCTTTGCTGCTTTTTAGTTCAATTCACTTTGCAAGTCTGCACAGGGGTTTTGGTAGTTTTGTTTGTGTGGTTTTGGTTTGGGGTTTTTTTTTTTTCACTCCAAATCCACATTTTAAGTTAATTCAGCACAATCCTGTATTGTTTCTATCCAGACAAAGTCTACAAGAAAAGTGAAATGGAGTAAGAAATTTTAGGTGAGGACAGTTTAACCACTGAAAACACTCACTCCTGCAAAGAAAGCAATGCTATTCTTCCCCCCATCTGCACCCCCAGGTCTGTTTATGCTGAGGGTCCTTTTTCAGTCTATGATTTCCAAGTACTGTCTTAGGTAACTCACTGGATCATCATTTACAGCACCCAATGATGATTTTCACATGTATAATGCTGCATTTTGGAGTTACTTAGCATAAACCAATAGCTATAAAACTGTGTGCAATGGGCTGGGGATCTGCTCCTGCTGCTACTTCTCTCCTTACTGCCCCCTCTTTAACTCCAAAAATAAGGTTGGGATCTAAATTCTCAACACCTCGGTATTTCCACGCATCTTCATAGAGCTGCGGAATCTCCAACAGGTTGTAAATATTTGCAAGTCTGTAACACAAAATTTAGGAGACTACGCGGTATAAAAAGTTATGTCACATGGCTTTTAAAGGTCTCTTTCACATTGTATTAAATATACTACCTACTTCAGATTCCACAAGCACAGAATCACCAGGTGATTTCCTGTGCACTTTTTACTTGAAAATGGAGCAACACAAATGTATAGACTCTCAAGATCTTAGATTTCCCATTTAAGATATATCACATACATGCTTGAGCCTATCTAACCTCTCTTCTTTCAGTTAGCACAAAGAGATTAAAAAAGAGGACACCCAAATGTGCTTCTTATCAGAGCCTCTTTTTAAGTTGCTGCTACTTGACAACCGTTTATAAGAAATCTGATGATCAGAACTGACTTTCACAGAAGACATTTCAGGCATCACTTCAAGTGATTCTCCCAACAGAGATTTAAAAACTTGTTAAGGGTCACAAAACTACTGTATCCAAGATCAGTAGGTCACAGATGGCACTGAGTGTGACATAAAAACCTGAGCATGCAGGTAAGTAATTCAGCAGCCTAACTCTGTAGAAAAGGCTCTTCCTTAAATTACTTTTTTTAAAATAAAGGTTCTACAAAAAGATGTATCTCAGAATGCCAGAAGTTCCCTACATCATTCTTAACAGCTTAGAGACCCCTTTCTTCCTGTGTTTAGGTGTCTCTGACCTTAAAGTGCTCATGTTTCTTAGAATAAACTTAGCAATTACATTTTCTTCCCATTTTAGTTTGACTACCTCCTGTATATTAAACATACAAACTATCTGGGGAAGCCAAATGCTATTAAATTATTATTATTATATATAATTATTATTATTAAATGGATTTTAATTGCAAAAAGAAGTTTGGGCTAACAAATCCTCAGCATACAACATTTCTTTTGTTTCTAAAATATTTTGAAAGAAATATTTGGTATGTTTTTGAATTAGCAAAATGAACTCAAACACCAGATGGGCAACCATGAGCTAAAAGGAGATGCTTAACAGGAACACGGCTCTGCAGTCACTCTAAATCTGCCCTTGAACGTGAACAAACACAGGCATACACAATAGTCCAGATAAGAGCTCAGTCAATACAATCATCGAATTGTCAGGGTTGGAAGGGACCTTAAAGATCATCTCGTTCCAACCCCCCTGCCAATGGCAGGGACACCTCCCACTAGAGCAGGTTGCTCAGAGCCCCATCCAGCCTGGCCTTAAAAATTTCCAAGGATGGGGCTTCCACCACCTCTCTGGGCAGCCTGTTCCAGTATCTCACTACCCTCATGGTCAAGAACTTCTTCCTAAAGTCCTTCTGTGACATTAGTAATAATTCTCCAGTCTTGTCTGAAACACCTCTTCTCAAACTCACAAGATGGCATTTGGCTTATTTGGGATTTCAGGACTTTCAATAGCTGATGTGTAGTCATTTAATACCTTCACTTTCAATCCCTAAAAGTTCTTAATGTAAAGAAATCTGACAGGGAACATCTTCATTTCTTAATAGTGAATTTCACCTCATTTCCATTACACAGCCTCTCTGTAAGATGTTAGTGCCTCTAAACATAGATGACACCATCAGCAAGTTTTCCCAGTGTATTCTTCCTTATTTTATTTACCTACTTTCCCCTCACAACCTGTGTATTAATTTCTTCCGATTCATTTTGCTTCTGACTTTAAGGTAATAATTTTCAGTTTCCTCTGAGAGCTCTATTAGCCCTCACTTGCACTTTACATCATCATTTATTGAAAATACAGGCAGAGGATTTACTTGAATTCTCTGACTTTACCTCAATCCCTCTACCTAATCTCTTCCCAAGAATTATCTTCCACTTATCACACCCTTTACAAACTTTATCTGCAACTTTCAGCTACGCTCATTTCTAACTTTCAACACAGCTCACTTTGCTGACTAACCCCTTCTATTTTCTGAGTGATTTATACACTTGAAATCCCTTCAAAATAGTGTATTGTTTTTCACCTGGGAGTAAAGCCCTCCTACAAATTCCCACCACCAAATGACCAGTAAGACAGTTTCTTCTATTAAAGCTGAAAAATATAAGCTCCCTTCACCACTCAGAAGTCACCAACTAAACTAGTAATGAGTTCAGTTATTTATTTCATAGTAGTCCCTCACTGGTAGTAAATGCCACCACAGCATCACCACCGTTGGAAAAGACCTCTAAAATTACTGTGTCCAAACCCCAACAAAACAAAATCAACAAAAACAGACAAAGAAAATCACCTCACCATCCCACTAGATCATGTCCTGAAATGCCTCTTCTACACTCTTTTTGAACACCTCCAGGGATGGTGACTCCACCGCCTCCCTGGGCAGCCTGATCCAGCACCTGACTACTCTTTCAGTGAAGAAATTCTTCCTCGTATCTAATCTAAACCTCCCCGGTACAACTTCAGGCCATTTTCTCTAGTGCTGGCAACCACCTCACTACAACCTCACTACACGTAATTGTACAGAGTGATTAAGGTCTCCCCTCGGCGCTCTTTTCTACAAACTAAACAATCCCAATTCCCTCAGCCTCTCCTCACAGGACTTGTTCTCCAGACCCTTCACCAGCTTCATTACCCTTCTCTGAACTCACTCCAGCAACTCAATGTCTTTCTTGTGGTGAGGGGCCCAGAACTGAACACATTAATCAAGGTGCGGCCTCACCAGTACAGGGGCACAATCACTTCCCTTCTCCTGTTGGCCACACTGTTTCTGACCCAGGCCAGGATGCCCTTGGCCTTCTTGGCCACCTGGACACACTGCTGGCTCATGTTCAGCCAGCTGCCCACCAGCACCCCCAGGTCCTTTTCTGCTGGGCAGCTTTCCCACCACTCCTCCCCAAGCCTGGAGCGCTGCCTGGGGTTGTTGTGACCAAAGTGCAGGACCCGGCACTTGGCCTTGTTAAACTTAAAGGGCTTAAA